>CM034537.1:32685923-32759741 GCA_020002185.1 Paraescarpia echinospica | reverse complement strand
CATTCGATATAATTATTCTGAAAATGAGCACAAGCTCGGCAATATCTAGTCGACTTGGAGGCCCATTCGCATTCATTGTTTTGAATAAAATTGGATTCATGTGGAACCGTAAGATAACTGCTTGTTCCTCTATGATGACTAGTGTTTGTATTTCATTGGAATATTGCACAATAACTCATTCTGACGCTCGTTTCGACCTAAAAGCTATACTTGTAAACATGCTCTGAATGCATGGAAAGGGTCGGCCTGATGCAAGTGTGGGTCATAAGTGACGTCACATCTCGGCATCCCGAAAAGCGCGCCAAAAATATGCATATTCGAAAATGTCCGGATGCACAACATTAAATGTGGAATTTCTAATTCAGTGATTTTTTTATTGTTTTTGGCTTGGTGGACATGGAAATAGTTAGCAGGATGTAATATAACATGAATTCAATCCATAGATGTTTTTATTCCCTTTAACTCAAGAAGATCCCTAAAACATGTTGAAGGTTGTGGAACATTTATATTTTATGAATTTTCTAAATTATTGTAAAAGCAACTTTGTTAGCACCTTTTTAAACACTATTCCCAGTACAGTTCAATTAACACAAACTTGTTTCAATTTTTTGAAGAATATGCTGTAGAACACAATCCAAACATGATGAGCATAAGAAAGCATAACTTTTATTATGTACTCCCTATTTTGCAACCTAATGACGGGATGTTGTGCATCTGGATACATAAATCTGGACTGCACAAATCCATTTGAAACATGTAGTGATGCACATATTCCCAACAGAAGCCACACGGAACTAAGTCAGACATCGTCTTCACTACTGTGTCAGTTGACACATGCATTTGAAACACGATGTGGTGTACAGCTTCCCAGTAGATGCCACACAGAACAGAATTGGGCAGAACAAAGTCAGGCACCATCTTATGTCAGGTGACCCATTGTCCAATTAATGGCATTGTTGAATAGAGCTCTTCAATTTCCTCTTTCCATCATTGGTGCCCACGTGCACAAGAATGGATGCCCCGTTGCCATTACCCATGACCTGGCCTACTCTTTCTGTGACATCCTCTATCTTTGCCCCTGGTAGACATACAGTGATATCTTCCTTGTCTTGTCCAACTTCCTGATAACAGAATCCAACATGGCCACTCGCAGTTTCCTCTCTTTCCCCTTATCTACTGCATCTCCATAACTCTTGCATTCCTTCTGTAGCAGCTCCTCAACACCGATCTGTTTACCTTTCTTTTACTGCATACTCTGTCTTCTTCCGTTTGTCTTCTTCCGTCCATCTTCTTCTTGGTCTTTCATTTCACAGTCTTACCAACTGCCTCTGTGGTATCTACCTCTTCACCACCTGTATCGCTGCCGCGTCTCTCCTCGTTCTCTACAGTCTGACCTCCTGTTGATCTATCCCCACTGACCCGTTTTCCTTTCCTCTGCTGAACACTTTTCCTCCGTCCCTCTGTCTTCTTCTCATTTCATTGTTCCCTCACACCTGTAACCTTCCCTCCTCTCAGTCTCCTTTCTTCAGTCTCCTTGTCACAACTCTGCTCCTTTTGTGTCGTAGTATTCCCAACTCTCTCCCTGTCATCCCTCTCTGTTCTATCTATTTCCAAGTTGTGTCTCACATCCATCTCCTTTGCTATATCCGTCAACTTGCACACCTCCTTCATCAGACATTCCACCTTCAAACACCCAATATACCGAAAAGTGAGTCCGTCTCACGACAGTCCCGACAATTTTGGTATCATTTGAAAGGATGCACTTTCTGTTTTTCTAGCGCCATCTATATTTCCCGATAACCATTCATAGAACACGTATGAACGGACCTACATTACAATCATGCCGTTTTCGGTATTCTGTACGGTTCCGAACGATGTTGGCGGCGGGTACTTAGTATACTAATCTTCCGATTGCGGCGCTGTTTTTCCTGTTTTCTTGATTTCTTGATAAGCTCCAGCTACTTTAAACTGCGGCGAAACTGGTGTGTTTTGATGGCAGCGAAACCGATATAGCTCTACGTCGGCGTGACGTCACAATAACGTACGCCAACCAACGGAGGCAAGGGGTCAACATTCGGTGCGTTGGTTGGTTGATATACGTGATTGTGACGTCATGCCTTCTTCGATTATGTCAATTTAGCCGCCGTTTGAAAGTGGATGGAGATTACAGCATGAAATCAGATAGTGGTGCCTCAATCGGTAGATTGGTGAACTGTGAACCAATATCGTTCGCAGTGTCTAAGACACCGGAAACGGCACGGTTATAGGTCCGTTAATAGTTTATTTTAGAAATTAATATCAAGAAACTTTTTGAATAGCTGAAAGTGTAAGCTTTCAAACAATATCAAGTTTGTTGGGATCGGACGAACTGTAATGGTAGTAGCAATCGTTCAAAAAGACGTTTTGGTGACGTGTTTGGAGTTGTTAATTTTTCGCTCGCTTATCTATTTTTGATAATATTAAGAAATAGCTGGTAATTAACTATCTAACTATCGCCCCATCTCGAACATATCGTTTGTAGCAAAGACGGCAGAGCGCTTCATTGTACGACAACTACAACACTTCCTAAGAGGGAAACGGCGTATATCCAGTCTACCAGAGCGCATATCGCCCACGTCATAGCGCGGATACAGCACTTCTGCGCATCTACAACGATGTGGCGCAGTCGACTGATGCACGTCGAGGTGTACTTCTGGTGTGCTACTTGACCTTTCTGCTGCGTCCGACCTCTTGACCACGCTATTCTGTTGCGACGCCTACACAGCTACGGTATCTGTGGTGCAGCACATATTCTTCGCTAGCGCTTCCTAAAGTAGCTGGAGCTTATCAAGAAATCAAGAAAACAGGAAAAACAGCGCCGCAATCGGAAGATTAGTATACTAAGTACCCGCCGCCAACATCGTTCGGAACCGCACAGAATACCGAAAACGGCATGATTGTAATGTAGGTCCGTTCATACGTGTTCTATGAATGGTTATCGGGAAATATAGATGACGCTAGAATAACAGAAAGTGCATCCTTTCAAATGATACCAAAATTGTCGGGACTGTCGTGAGACGGACTCACTTTTCGGTATATGGGGTGTTTGAGGGTGGAATGTCTGATGAAGGAGGTGTGTAAGTTGACAGATATAGTAAAGGAGATGGAGGTGAGACACAACTTGGAAATAGATAGAACAGAGAGGGATGACAGGGAGAGAGTTGGGAATACTACGACACAAACGGAGCAGAGTTGTGACAAGGAGACTGAAGAAAGGAGACTGAGAGGAGGGAAGGTTACAGGTGTGAGGGAACAATGAAATGAGAAGAAGACAGAGGGACGGAGGAAAAGTGTTCAGCAGAGGAAAGGAAAACGGGTCAGTGGGGATAGATCAACAGGAGGTCAGACTGTAGAGAACGAGGAGAGACGCGGCAGCGATACAGGTGGTGAAGAGGTAGATACCACAGAGGCAGTTGGTAAGACTGTGAAATGAAAGACCAAGAAGAAGATGGACGGAAGAAGACAAACGGAAGAAGACAGAGTGTGCAGTAAAAGAAAGGCAAACAGATCGGTGTTGAGGAGCTGCTACAGAAGGAACGCAAGAGTTATGGAGATGCAGTAGATAAGGGGAAAGAGAGGAAACTGCGAGTGGCCATGTTGGATTCTGTTATCAGGAAGTTGGACAAGACAAGGAAGATATCACTGTATGTCTACCAGGGGCAAAGATAGAGGATGTCACAGAAAGAGTAGGCCAGGTCATGGGTAATGGCAACGGGGGATCCATTCTTGTGCACGTGGGCACCAATGATGGAAAGAGGAAATTGAAGAGCTCTATTCAACAATGCCATTAATTGGACAATGGGTCACCTGACATAAGATGGTGCCTGACTTTGTTCTGCCCAATTCTGTTCTGTGTGGCATCTACTGGGAAGCTGTACACCACATCTTGTTTCAAATGCATGTGTTAACTGACACAGTAGTGAAGACGATGTCTGACTTAGTTCCGTGTGGCTTCTGTTGGGAATATGTGCATCACTACATGTTTCAAATGGATTTGTGCAATCCTGATTTATGCATCCAGATGCACAACATCCCGTCATTAGGTTACAAAATGGGGAGTACATAATAAAAGTTATGCTTTCTTATGCTCATCAGGTTTGGATTGTGTTCTACAGCATATTCTTCAAAAAAATTGAAACAAGTTTGTGTTAATTGAACTATACTGGGAGTAGTGTATAAAAAGGTGCTAACAAAGTTGCTTTTACAATAATTTAGAAAATTCATAAAATATAAATGTTCCACAACCTTCAACATGTTTTAGGGATCTTCTTGAGTTAAAGGGAATAAAAACATCTGTGGATTGAATTCATGTTATGTTACATCCTGCTATCTATTTCCATGTCCACCAAGCCAAAAACAATAAAAAAATCACTGAATTAGAAATTCCACATTTAATGCTGAGCATCCGGACATTTTCGAATATGCATATTTTTGGCGCGCTTTTCGGGATGCCGAGATGTGACGTCACTTATGACCCACACTTCCATCAGGCCGACCCTTTCCATACATTCAGAGCATATTTACAAGTATAGGTCGAAACGAGCGTCAGAATGAGTTATTGTGCAATATTCCGATGAAATACAAACAATAGTCATCATAGAGGAACAAGCAGTTATCTTACGGTTCCACATGAATCCAATTTTATTCAAAACAATGAATGCGAATGGGCCTCCAATTCGACTAGGTATCGCCGAGCTTGGGCTCGTTTTCAGAATAATTATATCGAATGCAACCAACGGGAGATAATGTACTCCAATATACATACATAGCAAACATATATCGTATCGCGTTGGTTCCTTGGCATTTATTTTGCAATCGGGTGACGCCGGTTCAATCCCCACACCAAACCATTCATTTTTTTAACACTTTTTTTGGTTTATGTTTTCACGAAGTAATATAAACCAAATAATTGTTATACTATGATGCACTGTATGTAAATATTTTGGAAGTAATCATTTATTCGCGACAAAAATGAAAATATGGTAATTATATTTAACGCGATGTTTCTAAATTTTATTTATCCGGACAGATCACCATTTGTTTTCACATACATAATTACGATATATTACCGTACAATATATACATATATATACAATTAATAATTTATATATCCATTACATTATATTTGTTTGCATAAATAAAATTTTAAAACATCGTTATATAATTCCCATATTAAAATTTTTGTGGCAAATAAATAATTACTACAAAAATAAAAAAAATTATTACAAACAGCGTGGATGAAAGACTATGTGAAAAAATAGACTGTTGGTGTGTTTGCTCTTGCCAGATCAATGGGCATAATAAACCCTACTAATCGTTAAACAGTTTAAGAGACAATGTGAGAACAATGACTTTGAAGTAAAACAAAAGGGAGATGTAGAGTATTCCCGATTCCGGCTACCCGTTTAACGTGCTCACTTTTCCGTCTATTTGGATCGAAACGGGTTATTATTGTAGTGTGCTGGCGAATACATGTGTTAACTAGTTGCCGTTTGTCGTTCCTGTGTATTCTAGCACAACGCAACACCACACAAGATTGCGTCAACGTCCGTTCTCAAGATCAATCTTGAGGCCTTCACTGATCACCTTATGATCCAGAAAAGTGATCTCATTATTGTGGATTACTGTGTTTTTGTTAATTTTCATCCCGACAAATTGGTACCTGTGTGCGGGGTCGTTAGGCTGTTATTATTAGTTAATTGGACATGAGACGAATTCTTTACAAAGATCAATAGGTGTCGTACGTTAAGGCGTCCGACTAGAACAGACCAGACTAAACTATGTCCGACCGAAGCCCCCGACTACTATTGACTTAGTGGAAAATGTTCAAGTTTACGTGATTATTACGTCACGGCGGCTTCGAGTATAGCTCAGTGAGTGTCGGTAGGTGTATCTATCTGTATATGTATATAGGTGTAGTGGATACATTGTAATAGAGGGAGTCTGGTGGGGTCTGGTGGGGTCTGATGCGGTCTAGTCTGGTCTGGTCGGGCGAAAAGAGCCAGTGTATCCCGGCATTTACGTGCGGCAGTTGGCAGTGACCAAGGAGCCTATATTTAGACAGGAAGCGTCACCTAGCGAGGATATGGCGTCTACAATGGACATTTTTGTCAGCCATTTTGGAGGCTGAGCATGAGCCTGTGGGACCATCAGTTCATATATGTTCTGGCTTGGAGCACCTCCAGACTGGCGGGCTAACGGCTCCATGGACGTTCTTTTTCGAACAGGGCGAACAGCGCACGTTGGACCGTCATGTATTGATACACGGGCTTTGGCCGTGACCGCCATGTCGCGTGTGCTAGCGATACTGTGACGTGTTTTAATGAACATACCGCGACAGGTTTACGTTTCCTGCTATTGTCTCGGCGCGTTCGAGAAAAAAAAACATTTTCATGAACGTTCCACGACCAACTGAATTGTTAATTGGGAGCATATTGAAAACACTTTTTTGAATTGTCAACGTCTGTAAAAATTGATTTAAACACGTGACATGAAACGGTATTTCTCCGGGATTTGAAGAAGTGCATCATCCATTCAAACCACTGGGACTGTTCGTAGAGTTAAGCGTTTCCTTAGAACGGACGCCTATGCACACAGGCCTATTAATATTACTTAAAGCAATCATAAGGCGACGACTTGTACATACGCAACCGCTAATCAACAGCAAACAACCAACACACCCAAAGAGGCCCGCACTGAATCGAACAGATGGATCTAAAAAGTGCATGGTGTGGGAGCACACTGAAACTAACGTCGGCGGAACGGGTATGTACATCGCACCACCGCGCGCTTGGCGCTGCATCGAAAGCAGCCAGGCGTCATACTACACGCAGAGACCCGGAAGTATTATGTCCACAGTCTCGTATACAGATGATGGCGACGGAGAAAAAGAGAAGGGACTGGCTCCAGCAGCAGAGGAAGACGATGCCTAGTGGACGTCCGGTGACTGCCCCGGTCACACGAAAAGACAAGATGGCGATGAAACAGTGCCCAGCCTCGGCACCATGTTTGCAACCGAAGGTGCATAACGAGATGCACCAAAGGGTCATAGCGTACGCCTCACAGAGACGAAGACCGGGGCAATTTGATGGCGGCGCGCTCCGACCGGCGAGCTCAAAACCTTCGCGACCTGCTACAGCCCCTATGGTGTTTTCGTCGGGAGATACAATGATCCATCGCGATTCGTCGAGCAGGTACTGAGCAACAACGCTAAACAAGAAGCCATGCTTCGTCAACTGACAAACGTACCGTGGCCGAAGCCGAAAGTGTCACATAAAGACTCAGTTCTACATCCGGTGTACATGCATTCGTTCGACAAGTGCGACAAATACATGGACCAACTGAACGCGGAGCTGGCCGAGCAGCGGATGTTGCGTAATCACCGACAGCCGCGCAGACACCGTCTGGCAAGTCCAACCTACGACAGCCACGGCTTTCCCTACCACCGGACCCGGGGCGCCAGTCGGTTAGGCGAAACTAACCCGAAATTCGAGATGTGCTTCCTCGAGTTGGTGAAGAACCAGAAACTTCCTTCACCACGTCCAGACGTCGACACGACGGAGAGGAGTGGTGAGGCGGAAATGGGCCGAAATCCCGAGTGGTTGAGGCCCCGTCCCTTCACAGCGCCGCCCCGCCGCGGTCTCGTGAACATGCCCATCACACAGCAACGCGGCAGGTCCGCGCCCGTCCACACTGAACCCAAGAAGGAGATGCCAATGCCTCCCAAATGGAAGGACAGCTACGGCCGACCGACCTTAGCAGCGTTTCTGAGGTGGCAATTCATAGCGACCTCTCGACCAAATATGACATTACAAGGGAAGGACAGGTTGTGTGTAGAATTAAAGAAACGGGCGCTGAACCTGCAGGAACAGCCTAAGGTGGCAAAGTGGGCAGCTTAAATGCCCAAACATCTGGATTAAGTTCTTCTTCCCATTGTACGGTAGTCATCATTAACCGAGACATTAGGCCCAGTAATCGCTACCAGTCGAGATATAGATTATTTTTTCTTGCTGAAAATGTCGCAAGTGTTTTATCAATAGGCCTAATAGTTACATGTTTGTTCGTTTTATTACAAGTTGGAGATTAAAACCAGCGTGTCTGGCGTTTTATTATTACAACCTTTACAAACGGTGACGATGGTGGACAATTACGTTACGGTTGCACCCGCAAAATTGACGCAATGAAACGTTAATAGTCATAGTTGCCCACACTTGTATACTCCAACGCCCCCCTGATTAAATTTTGGTTAAGTTAACTGCACCGCTTGGAACGAGTCAGTAATATTATGGTCCGGCTGAGTCTTTGAATGCTGGCTGAGTGCAGTCACATTACTGAATATGTTTTAATACTATTTAGCATCCATCAATTTGAAACTTCCAAGTTAGCAATAAATAGTACATTTCGTTACTATTTGTGCAAAGTGCGACTCACCGGTTAATTGTTCTGGATTGGTAGCGAGGAAGGTGGGGTAAGACGGTACACCGCCTAAGATGGCCTCCCCTTAAACAACTCGGTTGTAAAGTGCTGTCGCGTTTTGGCGATCAGCTGCAACGATTCCGACCTTGGTCTAGCTAGGTCACATGCAATGTGACATTTCACATGCGGCGATGTGTACTTGTTGGATAAATCGAAATATCGGTTTTACTCCTTGCTGATGTAAATGCCGGGATACTCTAAGACTTTTTGCAAGACCCGAAAATCAGATTAGAACAAACCAGACCAGACCCACCCCGACTGCAGCATATACCCAACACCGACTGACACTGACTGCGCTATACTCGAAGAAAAACTTTCGACTACGTCTGGCTAGTCAGTGTCTGTCCGACGTATTCGTAAGTTTCCATGATTACATGACAATCGGTGGAGCGTACACACTGCAGTCGGAGTGAGTCTAGTCTGGTCTGGTTTGGTCTGGTCAGGTCGGACGAAAGTGCCAGTGTATCCCGGCCTTAATATACGTGAATGTCGCAACTTCGTCAGCCATCATGAATTGTTGGAACTCATTAAAAGTTACAATACATATACCCAACTTCGTATATACAAGCGGGGTCATTCAGTATGATATCACGACGGTGTAAAACGGCTCCCTCAGTTCCCTTGTTTTACCAAAACAACGTTGTGTCACCCCAGGTAACAACAATGTTGTTTTTGTGATAACTAAACAACGAGTTCACAATCTGGCCTCCCAACCTCAAAATAATATTAGGGAAAGGAGGTGATCAATATGACAATTGCCAATTAAATGCTACGAAAAACGAAATGAGTTTACTCTCTTCCCCACCACGACTGCCTAAAATAAATTGCACCAACCCAGACCTTAATTATTAACGTCCAATAATTATAACTTATATCACAATCTCCGTAAGGTTCGTCAACTTCAACATATCGGACGTCTCGTCTCTTTCCGTCGCAGTTCGCGAACAATCCTTTCTGCAGACAGCCCTGTCGTCATCATCGGCTTTACCTCGGAACGAGGATGACGTCGGCCAACGATCGATCGTGTGTCGTCAGGCGACCCAGGATATCATGCAATTCGTGTTCTGCTGATCTTCGTACAGTGAGGACAAGAGGTTCCAGGTGGAAATGTACGTTGGCCACATCTGAAAGGCGAGTAGTATAGAGGCCTGTTTCGTTCTCAAAATCCTACTTATAAAAAACGTTTTAATGACCACTAAACGTTTTCGGGAACCTACTTATAAAACAGATCAAAGGCTTTTTTTTTACACTAATTGTTTTCGGGAACCTACTTATAAAAAACGTGATGGATTACCCCTTTGACAGTAATTGGTTTTGGACACCTACTTATAAAAAACGTGATTGATTACCCCGAGATGCCACCTAGCGGTGAGTGCAGAGACCCTTTTAGTTCGTCCCCTAGCGTTCAACGCCGTTCTTAGTGCGTGCTGACGTAAGCAATAATGCGTTTATCGCGCGAGTATATAACCACGATAAAACCACTGTGTGCAGATTCCCCCGTCAGCCCTATGTGGATGCCCCACTGTACCCTATGTTGACAGCAGCGATAAGCGCTGCGGCTGCTGGAGTGGACTATGACCCCTGCATGACAGCATAGCTGGCTAACGCTGTGCGTTCTAGTGCTCTGATTAAAACGAAACCAATGCGTTTAAATAAATAAATACGTCTAGTAGTGAGTTTTAAATCGGAACCAAGACATAAATACGCTAACGTACAGCGTATAGATTGGTGACACTGTATGTAGGGTGTGTATGCACTGGATACAGACGAGTGAAAACGTGAGTAGTAGAGATAAATTTATTTCTGCGTTATGGCAGTGGTCCCCATATTGAGTTCGGACGATTTATGTCCCGAACAATCGGGAAGAGTGTTGTAGTCGGTGGCGTATTGAAACCACGTCGTGGATAAAATTCCGTTTGTGGTATGGGTGTGCGCCACAACCCAGTGATGGGGTCTTGACGAAGGAATATTGTTATGAGGCTGTTGTCGCAATCAATATCGTCTGGGTCGTGGCTGGTGGATGCAGCTGGTGTTTGCGTTGTTGAAGTCGGAGTCGGTGGTTGACGAGGTGACGGTTGGACCGTGCATGTCGGTCTATGAAAGAAACAACCACAATACGTGTAAACAAATGGTATGAAGCATGCATACATGCATGCATGTATAAAAACAGGCTGTTGTTTAAACAAAGGATGAGAACCATGCATGCGTAAAAGCAGACTTACGTGTTGACAACTGTTTAAACAAAGGGTCATGCATAAAATAAACAACCACAACATGCACGCATGCATGCATGCATGCATGCGTAAAAGCAGACTTACGCGCTTACAACTGTGTAAACACAGGGTGACAATGCGCATACGCCTGCAAGCAGGCTTACGTGCTTACAACTGTTTAAACAAATGTACGCACGTGCACATACATGCATGCATGCATGCATAAAAGCAGTGTTTTATCCATTGTGACATGCATGGCTTACAACTGTTTAAACAAAGGGTGTCAATGCATGAACGCGCACACGCATGCATGCACGCATGCACGCACACACGCATGCACGTACACATGCATGCATACATAAAAGCAGTCTTACCGATGTGATAGCGAACGATGAGTCGATGATGCGTTGTTCATGGTGGCAAATCGATGAGAGATTGAAAACCGATCAGGAGTGTTGGACTGCGAAATGGTGAATGAGCAATGACTGCGCGCAACGTGAAATACAGCGGTGGCGCATGACACTACGGCTTATCGTGATCGGAATGTGAACGGAGAACAATGGATTTTTACAAACAATAAACGAAAAGTTAAAAGCATGAAATTAAACGTTGTACACGATTAGCTTGGGGTCACGAAACGTGAGGTGCAGTGATATTAGAGAAATTCGATGTAAAAGTCACATTTGACGATGGATGTACTGACGTGACCGCTAACTTTTTTCCTAAAACAAATTCCTCGGTATCAACGTCGTTTGCGTTAAGTGCGCATGCGCGTAATTTTGACATCTGTTGCGCGTGACTTATCGCGATTGGAATGTGAACGGAGAACAATGGATTTTCAAAAACAATAAACGAAAAGTTAAAAGCATGAAAATAAACGTTGTATACGTTCACTGTGGGGTTGGGAATTACGCGGTAAAGTGATATTAGAGAAATTCGATGTAAAGAGAGATTTAACGATGAATGTACTGACGTGACCGGAAACTTTTTTCCGAAAACAAATGCCTGAGATGTATGAAGTATGCATGCGGATAATTGAGTAAGATAACGGTATTAGTGTGAAGTGCGCATGCGCGTTATGTTGTAGACAATG
Organism: Paraescarpia echinospica; assembly: GCA_020002185.1. Taxonomy (NCBI): domain Eukaryota; kingdom Metazoa; phylum Annelida; class Polychaeta; order Sabellida; family Siboglinidae; genus Paraescarpia; species Paraescarpia echinospica. The sequence goes on along the minus strand of CM034537.1, from coordinate 32,747,921 downwards.
GCATTTCAAAAACAATAAACGATCAGTTAAAAGCATGAAAGTAACCGTTGTACACGATGAGTTTGGGCTCTGGAATCGAGTGGTGTGATAATATTAGAGAAATTCGATGTAAAAGTCACATTTGACGATGGATGTACTGACGTGACCGCTAACTTTTTTCCTAAAACAAATTCCTCGGTATCAACGTCGTTTGCGTTAAGTACGCATGCGCAAGATTTGTAAGATAACTGTAGACTGTTAAGTGCGCATGCGCGTTATTTTGAAAAGTATAAAACGGTTGAGAAAATGCTATGTTGTATGTCGCCGGAGTTCTAACGTGTATTGTTTCTACAGCAGCAGCAGCAAGCAGCAGACGTTCTTCCGCGAAAACATGGCAGATGACATTCCACCAAAAAAGACCAAGGCACCGCGCAAGCAGTCACTGAAGGCGGCCAGCGGTCAACAGCAGCAACCTTCGCCGGTGGTAGCAGCGCTGTCAACGGGAGCGATACCTGTTAAGCTGCCCGTGGTGCTCATTGCGCCACCGTTAGCTGCTACTGTCGGGCGAAAGCGAAGCGTCGAAGAGGCGTCCTTGGGCCCCGTCGAGACGACTGAGGGACACCCACCCCTGACGCGGAGCGCGTCACTGGAGCGTGAGTGCGAATCGACGGCGTCGACGCGCGCCACATTGGTGAGTCTGAGGCACCTGAAGTGTGCTGACAACGGTGTGTATAAACTTCTGTTGCCCGTTATGATCGACGCTGTGTCGTACAAAGAGGTTGGCGCCTATTTGGGATGTTCCCGTTGTCGCTGGAAATTGCAGAAAAGCAAAGGCGGGGAACTGATATGCCGAACGCACGGTGGAGTGTTGGTGCCGAAATATTACTTCGCGTTGCGTGTGATGGTGAAGGACGGCGAGGAGGAGGAAGACGAGCTTTGGCTTACTTTGTTTGACAGCCAAATGTCTAATCTCGTCGAGTACACGGCCGAGTACTTGGTGGAGTTGAACGAGGAGGAACTCCGCGATACTGTGCTTGAGTTAACCGGCACGAAAGTGGAGATCAGTGTGCGTAAGACGACTTGGAACGGGGAGCCCTCGTATACCGTGCGCACACTGAAGAGATACGACGACGACGACGACGACGACTAATGTGTTGTGTTGTGTTGTTTGTAGGAAGAGTGCCCGATACTGGTAGATTTGCTGACGCATACGAACGTGCAACAACGAATGATACGGTGGCGTGAACGTGAACTAACTGAGGAGGCCTGGCAATGAATAGTAGAGACGGCCGAAAATCATATAAAGGCGTTTTGGCTAGCTTATGAAGCGAACTTATTTTCTATTCCGTAACTAACAGTTGTGCTGATATGCTGTAGGAAGTGCGCCGCGTACTGCAGGGTATGCTGGCAAACAACGAAAGGATCCGTGCTCAGTACGACGAGGTTGCCACGTTCGTAAGAACGTTTTTGGAACGCGAAGTGGAGGGGTCGATAAAGAGGGAGGAGCAGGTCAAGAAGGAAGGTCAAAAGCAGGCGGACTAATCATAATAATGTGTTTGTTGGAGGCGCTGATGCAACACACCAGGCGTGAATGTATGTGCGACTTCCTACACGCGTTGCTGACGGTGATTCGTAAAGAGTAGAACATGCTTTGTGCTGTAGGGTGGAAGCAGAGTGCGTGACGCCCACGTATTGGACGCCATCATCGAGGAGGTGCTCGGTGTATCGGATGCGAGCCGAACGCGTCCTCCACCGACGTATAACGAAAGCATGTACACGCCGCTGGGGACAATGGGGCCGACGTGCGCTCCGTGCTGGAGCCTATCCGAGGAGGTGGCGTCCCAACGTCAAATCGTCGTGCCGAGCAGGGCCCAGTTGGTCTGCCGTTATGAACGGCTCGCAATGGACCTCGTCGCCGAGACCCTCGGTGAGATGATTCTGGAGCGGGCGCGAGATCATTGCGGGGTATGTGAGCCCAATGAAGGCTGCCCATATGTACACATGCCCGGCTATCGTGCGGGACGGCCAAACCGTGTATACATGCAACGTTTCGACAACACGGGCTGTATCGTAACGCGATATTTCAACACCGTCATGGAAACGTTTCTGCGTCGGTCGCTTATCCCCTGTTTCACGAAACTACGGTGTCAACTTCCGATGGCCAGCAGCCGCAAACGGGTCGTGCGGGAGAGTTGTATTTGGTGCAGTTTGTGTCGGACTGGCTGTTAGGAACGAACTGGCGCGAGTACATGAACCGTGTGCAGCTGGAGTCGGCCGTGCACACGTACGTGCAGCGCCGGAGTGGACTGGAATGAAGAACGAACAATAGAATAAAGAACACTGCTTGTTTTGCTAATATTTGCTTGCTATTGAAACAAAGGCTTCAACGCTGTGTTTGAATGTTGTAAGCTACTGAATAAAACGTTGAAAATGTACTTTCCGTTTCCGAGTTACATTACCCAAAACAAGTCTCCGCAAGGGTTACCTAAAACATTCCGAGTTAGTTATAAAAATTACCGCTAGTCCGCAACCACCACTCGTTACCGCAAACACATTCCTTCCACTATCGTTCCGAGTTACCCGCATTACCTAAAACCACATTCCCCACCGCTAGGGTTACCTAAAACATTCCGAGTTAGTTATAAAAATTACCGCTAGTCCGCAACCACCATCACTTGTTACCGCAAAAAACATTCCTTCCACTATCGTTCCGAGTTACCCGCATTACCTAAAACCACATTCGCCCCGCTAGGGTGTACTTACCACCACCACCATCACAGCCACCACTGTTATAAATAGCGGTGCTCGAAACAATATCAGCACAATAGAGAATGCCACCACAACCACCACTACCACCTACTAGATGGCAATGTCCGAAATGCGGGGGCTATTTCGCGAAACAATCGACGTTAGAGCGACACGCGAAGAGTTCGAAAAGATGCGGCAACGAAGCGCTATGCGTAAAACGCCGAGAGTGCCCAAAATGTGGCGCTACGTACACTACGCGCGCCGCTATGCTACGACACCTGAAGCTGCAGTGTGTCCGTCAGACGTCGCCACCTCCTGGTAGTAGTAATGAACCATTGGTGGAGGCGGCAGCCGCTAGGGCGCCGTCACCCAACGAACTACAGAGTGTCGTGGACCAGCACCGCCGTAGCATAGAGACGTCGGTAGCGCGCGGTGCCGTGCAGTCGCGTTACAACTATCGCATGACCGCCTGTACGAGTACGCGGGTGCTCGAACCGCGTCTGAGGGAAATGTTTCGCGAACAAAAGAATGCGTTTAAAATTAACGTTAGCTACGTTTTCGTATTACGCCACAAGGTGTCGGGTCGGTACCGATATTTTCATTCTTCCTGTAATTGTTGCGGTCGCCTCCTCGAAACGTCCGCCCTAATTACCGATAGCCGTTCGTTCGAACGATTCCTCGACGCCGTGCGCACGACCGACGTACAGCAGTACGCCATCGCGCAGCGTCCCGACTCGGGGTGGATCGTCGAGCTCGTAACGAACGCCACCTACTTCGTGAACGCCATCATCGCCCATCCTATCGGCTGCGTTGGCGTAATCCTCCCCGCCTACGTGCGCTTCAACAGGGCCATCGCGTCGTTGACGAAAGATCATCGAGGCACACCCTACGACGACCATCTATGCCTCTTCCGGTGCATCGGTCTCCACCTGCAAGGTCACCGACGAGGCGAAAGTGTCCGCTACATCAATACGGACCGTTTAACGAAAGTCGATAAACGTCTGCACGCGTAGTATTGTCGCGGCACGCGCACGTCCGCCTCGAACGGTGTGCGCCTAAACGAACTGGATCGGGTGGAGACGGTTTTTGGCATCAACGTCGTCGTCTATCGACTGACGAATGACGTCGCCGAACTAGTCCGTCGATCGCGCGAAGCGCACCCCACGACCCTGAACGTCAACCTGTACGAGACGCACTACTCGTACATAAGGGACCCGCGACTGTACACGAAAACGTACAAGTGCGGAAAATGTGGCAACTCCCTCTGGCGGAAAGCGCACGATTTACGACGTCACGAAGCGACGTGCGAAGGTGGCGTTCGTCACGTGTTCCCCGGCGGTATCTACCGGCCGTCGCCGTCCGCATTTGAGCGGCTCGACGACGAAGGCATCGACGTCGGCGACGACGACCTGCGCTACTACCCGTACCACGCGACGTTCGATTTTGAATGCTATTTCGCCGATAACGATCTGCCGACGGATAGCGACAAATGCCGTTGGATCGCGCGACACGAACTGCTCAGCGTGAGCGTCGCGTCGAACGTGCCCGGCCACGAAGCGGCTCGGTGTTACGTCACGACCGGCGATTCGGCGGAACTCGCGCGTCGCCTCATCGACGACCTGGAAGCGGTGAGCGCGGCGGCGTGCGCGATTCTACGTCCCCGCTACGACGCGACCTTCGAGGCGCTCGACGCGCTCGACGCCGACTGGCGGCGACGATGCAACGACGACGACGCCGACGCGTCACCGTACGCCACTCTCGCCGACCACCTGTAGACGCACCTTCGTCAAATGCCCGTACTTGGATTCAATTCGGGTAAGTACGATCTCAATGTCGTCAAGAAGTATTTGACCCCCCTGCTCATAACCGGCGACGCGCAGCACACGTCGTCGGCGTTTACCATTAAACGTCAGAACAATTACATTTGCCTGTCGACGACGACGTTCAAGTTCCTGGACATAACGAATTACCTCGCGCCCGGCGTTAGCTACGATCGCTTTCTGAAAGCGTACGGTTGCTCGGCAACGAAGGGGTACTTTCCGTATGAACATATCGACGCGTTGACGCGTCTGGACGAAACCGCCCTGCCGTCGCGCGAAGCTTTCTACAGCCACCTGAAACGCGAGGGAATCTCCGCGGAGGCGTACGAGATTTGCACGACGGCGTGGCGTGACGAGGGCATGACGACGATGCGCGATTTCCTGATGTGGTATAACAATCGAGACGTGGCGCTGTTTCTCGAGGCCGTCCATCGCCAGTTCGCCTTCTACCGGCGCCGACGTATCGACATGTTCAAGGACACCATCAGCGTACCGGGGTTGACGTTGTTGTACCTGTTCAACGACCTACCGACGTCGATCCATTTCTCTCTGTTCAACGAGCCGAACAAAGATCTGCACCGTCTGCTGCAGTCGCAGATCGTCGGCGGCCCGTCGATCATCTACGCGCGCCACCACGAGGCCGGCGTGACGGCGATTCGAAGCGGCGACGCACCGTGTCTTTCGATAGTCGGTTTCGACGCAAACGGCCTCTATCTATGGGCAATAATGCAGGAGATGCCGACGGGCTGGTACACGCGCCGGCACGCGGAGAACGCCTTTCGAGCGGAATGCGTGCACCGCTACGGCCGTATGGCCGTGGAGTGGTTGACGTGGGTGGAGGCGTAAACCGGCGCGCGTATACGTCACCAGTTGAACGGACGCGAGAAGCGCATCGGAAAGCACCGAGTCGACGGCTGGTGTGCCGCCACGCGAACGGCGTATCAATTTCACGGCTGCTATTTTCACGGCTGCCCGACGTGCCAGGCGCACGTGACGACGAACGCCGTCAACGGTCAACCGATGACGACGCTGTACGCCGCGACGATCGCCGTGACCACCTACCTGCGCCGTTTCGTCGACGACGTCGTCGAAATGTGGGAGTGCCAGTGGCGCGCCGCGCCACCGACCGCGGCGCCGACGCCGCCCGACGCGTCACGATGGCAACCACCGACCACCATTACGCGCTCGACGATACTGGAGGCGGTGCGCGACGGCTCTCAGTTTGGCCTCGTGCAGTGCGATATCGCCGTGCCGGAAGCGCTGCGCGACAAGTTCGCCGAAATGCAGCCCGTATTCATGAACGTCGATATCGCGCGCGACGATGTCAGCCCGTTCATGCGCGACTACGCCGAGTCGCACGATCTCCTCACCCGACCTCAACGGACGCTCGTCGGTAGCTACTTCGGCGCCGAGATCGTGCTCGCGACGCCCCTCCTACCCTGGTATCTGGCGCACGGTCTCGTCGTCGAGCTCGTCTACCAGGTCATCGAGTACGCGCCGATCGCGTGCTTTCGCCGCTTCGGCGACACGGTCTCGACGGCGCGACGCGAGGGCGACATCGATCCCGACAAATCGATCATCGCCGATACCTTTAAACTTCTCGGCAACAGTTCCTAGGGGAAAACGATTACGCGCGTCGATCGGCACCGGGAAATCAAGTACGCCACACCGGTCGGCGCGTCGATGCTCGTCAACAACCGTCGCTTCCGGCAACTCGACGTCGTCGTCGACGACGCTCTGTACGAGGTGGCGCTGAATAAGCGCAAAGTCGTCTACGACCTGCCGATACATATCGGCTATTTCGTCTTGCAGTACGCAAAATTAAGAATGCTGGAATTTTATTTCGATTTCGTCGACGCCTACATCCCCCGTCCGCTCTTCCAGTACTGCGCTATGGACACGGACTCGGCGTATATCGCCCTCGCCGACCGTAACGTCGACGCGCTCGTACCGAAGAACATCGCGAACACTACTTCCTGAATCGATCGCTCTGGTTTCCGGCCGAATGCTGCGACGCGCAAGTGGACGCCTACGTACGACGGCGCATCGCCGGACTAGCGTGGGCGGCGGAGGACTGCTGCGCGCGCCGACGCCTGTTCGATCGTCGAACGCCGGGTCTCTTCAAAGAAGAGTGGCGCGGCGACGGAATCGTGGCGCTGTGCAGCAAGACCTACTACTGCTTCGGCGGGGACAACGGTCCGAAGTACAGCAAGAAGGGACTGAGCAAGCGACACAACGACATCGACGAGCACACCTTCCTCGCCGTACTGCGCGACCGTCGCAACGGCGTCGGCTGGAACCGTGGTTTCCAGGTGAAAGACTCGTCCGTGTTGACGTATGTTCAAGAACGCGCGGCGTTGAACTACTTCTACGCTAAACGCCGCGTGCTCGACGACGGCGTCACCACTCGTTTAACTCGTCTAACCTAAGGAATACCCCACCACCCCCTAGGGGTAGTTTCTGTATTTATGTATGTATGTATAGGTAGGGTAATAATAAACAACAACAATTGTGTACATCATCATCGTTTGTTTTTTATTTCTACTACTATACACGTAAAAGCAAAATTAATGCGGTTTTAACAAATCGAATACGAGACAGTCTTTGGCCACCCGATCGGTGCCGAATAGGCTGTGGAACGTCGTCAACGGCATACCGCGACATCGGAGGAGAAGGTAGGCGACGCAATATTGTCCGCACACGTTAGAGATGGCGCTCTGCAGCCGCTTCTCGTTGTACGTCCACGCGTCGCCGCAGTGGCGGTGCAGGAACGCGTGGAAGTCGGCGTGCAGCGGCGGCAGACCGTACGAATCGAAGTACTCGCCTCGCCGATCGGCGTCCACGTAGACGGCCACCCATTGCTGTACCGGTCCGCCGCCGTCGTCGGTGTTGCACACGAAAGCCGTCGGGTAAACGGTGGCTGTGGCGACGGTAAATAGCGCGTCTTTAGGCACGACGCCGACGACGATACGTTTAGCGTACGTATCGTGTTCCAGGCGACGCATCAGTTGAAACGTATCCATAGTTACTACCAGTCGTACACGACGTTCCGGTTCCTGTCGATCTCCATCACCGTCTCGAATTCCGCGTACACGACGACGTTCACCGGAAGGGGTAGCGGCGTCCCTAAGTGCATTTCGGCGCCCACGGTCCCCTGACGCACGACGTTGAAATGGTCGCCGTCGCAACAGTCGGGGGTCAGGTCGAAACCGAAGATGGTGTAGCCGGCGCCGAAGTCCGCGCGCGATACGTCGTTCCCCTCGTCCTCGTATGCCTTTCCGCTGGCCTCGAGGAGATTCATGTAGCTCCGCACGTACCGGTTGTGCGGGAAGTCCGGCTGCAGCGGCTTGCTCGGCACCTGACGTCCACCGACGACGAGCGTGAGGAAGTTTATGTCGTTGTGACGCGCGTCGAACGGATTTCTAGTGTAGTCTCCGTTGTAGGCGACGTTATCGATCATCATTAGGAAGATGCGTTTCGGAATCGGACCCATGTACAAGTTCTCGTGCGTGTGCGATAGCGTACCCGCCGTTATCGAGAACGATTTGCAGTCGACGCGGCGCATCGGAAACTTAGCCGTTCCCAACGTCCACGCTTTGATATGTCCCATCTGGACGTTCGGACTCAACTTCACTTTTCGCACGTGCATCGGAATCACCTGCAGCACGATGCGCCACCCCGTTACGGCTTCCGCGCCCATGAGCGCGAAGGTATCCTTCGAGCGCACCATGCGTACTTTCTTGTCGACGCCGTTCGGTATGTGTCTGTTTAGCATAAACGCGTCGACGTGCACGCGTCCCATTATCTCCACCTCGTTGCTATCGGCCGTCATGGCGCGCCGTGCCTCGAACCCGACGTTGTTGTTCCCGAGCGTGTCCATCTGTCCGACGGTGTCTTTGTACCACAACGAGCCCGTGAGATGCGAACGTTTCGCGTCGCTACCGTAACTCAACAGCGTCTCGAGGTAGGCCCGGTACGCGTCACGAGGACGCCGTTCAGCGACACGTCGATTTGACTGAACATCGAATGCAGGAAATTGTTGACCGGCGCCACGTTGGCGCCGGCCGCCAGATCGGTACCGTCCGCCTGAATCACTTTGAAACGCACGTACACTTGAAGGCTCGCCACGTCCGTATAGTTTTCGCCCGAACCCGGGATGAGGAACTCGATAGGGCCGCCGGCGTCGAGAGTCGTCAGCGGCTGGTTGACGGTCCACTGACTGCTCTCGACGCTCGTCTGCGTCACCGGCCCGCTGAACAGGTCAAGTTCGGCCTTCACGCCCTCGCACGTTGCGCCGTTCACGAACGCCATCGTTACTCGTCGAATATGTCGTGAACCGTTCGACGTCGTTTCTTCCGCCTACTGACGGCCGTCGCCGCTGGGCGCGGTCTCTTTATGCCGACGGCGCCCCCGCCGCGGCGGCGGCGCTGCTGCTGCTGCGTTTTTTCTTCCTCTTCTTCTTCGGCGACGGTGCCTGCGAATTCAATAGGCCGTCGAGAAGATCGGCGCCGGCCTCCTTCGCGCGCCGTTTTATCGACTGTTTCAGATTGTCGCCGGCGACGACGTCGCGCGACACATGCATGCCGGTGTTGAGCGCACGTTTTCCCAACGCCAACGCGCCTCTCTTGATAAGCGGCATGGCGCTTCGAAACAGGCTCCCGAAGAGATTGCCCAGACCGTGACCTCGTTGCCCCCGAGCACCGACGAAGACCGGCAGCTGACCGCCGACCTGACGAACGTAGTAGTCCACGTACGGGTTCTTCGACGACGGCATGTTAAAACAATTTCGATTTACAGCGTCTGAAGTGAAGCGTCGTCACCACCTTCCCCTGCTCGAATGGTATCGGTTGGCCGTGATCGTCTCTTATATCGAGTTCGATCGTATCGAATTGATTCCGCAGCAGCTTCACGTATTGGACGCGGTCGAACGTTTCCTAAATAATGTCACCGTTCGTACCGCGGACGGCGATGTTTCGAAGGAGTGGCGCGTACACGTCACCGACGTCGCGCGGTTCCACGAGATCCGTGTACACGTATAGGGTCTCGATGCCCGCCGACATATCCACCGTATCGCGACCTTCGTACTCGTACGTGTACGCGACGGGCATGGTCTCGATGACGACTGTCGACGCGGGACCATACATGGGGCTACTCAGGATCGTGTTGCTATGGAAACCTAGCACGTCCTTCAGACTGCTCGTATGAGGTATGATAAATTCGACACCCGGCGACATACGTAGCGTAAATCGGTTAGAGACCTTATCGGTGCACAATTTATCTAGCGCCTCGTTGATCTTGTGCAACAACGTATAAACGTTGTTGTAGAAACCGTGAGGAATCGAGGTCTGACGGTATATCAGGGTGGTCATGCCGTATTCGTCTACCTGCGTGTAAATACCCGGATCACCATTCGCGCAAATCAGTTAGAAGTAGGCGTCCTTCTTTCTCACGTTGTACCACGTGTGCGGATACTATACCGACACCGGTCCGCATTCCCACTCCCCCGACAGGTCGAAACGTCGCGGCAGCGTCGTGACGTAGCGCGTCAACGTATTTTTGGGGTGACGCTTCATAGACGCGTTGCTCGGTAACGTCAGGTAAAAGTCAGACGAGACCGCCATCGTGTTTTCGACGTCGACTTTCGCCGCCAACACTCATAGACGGACTCGGGAGCAGGTAACCGAGACAGCTGCTCAACAGCGCCGTCCACAGGTTGGAGTCACCTTGACCTTTCGTCAGATTGTATATACTAACGGCGATGACGAAGTACAGGACGACGACCTGACAGAGGAATACGATTTCGGCCTTAGGGCATTCGTTGCCGCAGATTCGCCATGGAACGGGTTCGGCGGTGGTTGTGGTGGTAGCGTCGATGGAGTCCGCGAGCTCGTCGACGGAGTTTGCGTGCTCGGCGCCGGCGTTCGTTCGTCGATCGCCACTAGAGGTAGTTTCGTCGTCGTCGCTCATCGTCGCGCCACTGCGCTCTGTCGATACAGCAGGGACCTTTATACGGCAAGAACGAAGATCCGTTGCATATTCCCGCCTCGTGCAGTCGCCAACACCCCGTGTGGCGCATCCAACGATTGATTCTCATCACCTTCTCGCTAGTGGTAGTAGTCTTTTTATAGGTCCACGAGCGACTCGGCGTCGATCCAGCTGTTGAACGAGGCCGGATATCCGCTCCATTTTACGAACGCCTCCGAACCACCGCCGCGAAGACGCCGCTGTAGAACCGCCTCCACGCGATACAGTTTGTCCTTCGGAACGACTACGCGTTGTAGTTCCGGTTCGTAGAAGGCGCCCTCTACCGGCGTCCCGGCGTCGTCCTTCAGGCGATACACGGGCGGTTGGGACGGGTGCACCTCTACGACGGTGAAGAGCTCCTCGCTCCAGTTAGCCATGTATCCTTTTTTGAATTGACCCCTCGTCTTGCTGATACGTACGCGATCTCCCTCGCGTAGTTTCGGTTTTCGCCATTGACCACAGTCGTCGCCACCGTACAGTCGTTGCCATACGGCCTCCTGATTCGTCGCGTCGACACTCGCCGGCGTCCTACCGATGCTTCGGTGGTAGGCGTTGTTGAACGATCGCACGAAATCCGGTAACGCCTCTACGTAGCGCAGCGTCTCGTGTTTCGTAAAATATCGCCAAATGCGCGTCTTCAAAGTTCGATTAAACCGTTCCACGACGCTCGCTTTAGTCTCCTCGTTATGCGTCACGAAATGATGATCGCCGCGACTCTTTAGGAACGTTTGCAGGGGTCGGTTCAAAAACTCGGTCCCCTTATCGGTCTGCAGCGAGTTCGGCGTCTCGTCGTCGCCACCGCTCAGCAGGCGCTCGAAGGACTCGACGAGCGACGGGCCGGACTTACTCTTCAACGGAACGCACCACGCCCACTTCGAAAACACATCGATCACCGTCAATAGGTATGTTATACCGTCGTTGTGCGTTTTCAGTCTAGTCAAGTCGACCAGATCGGCTTGCCACTGCTGATTTCGACCGCCCACGATGACGCGACGTCGTTTGAAATGTCGTTTAACCGGTTTGTGTAGAGTATAGGCGTCCTGCGACGCTAGCCACCTCTCGACGGCCGGACGTCGGAGCTTCGACGCCCGGTGCAACGCGTCGACGCCTCCGTAACTTCCCACCCGTTTCGGATCGAAGTAGACACTATTCAGGTCGTCGTCGTCGTTTCGTTGCTGTCGAGGCTTTCGTTTTGGTCGACGACGACGACTCCACCCGGACACCATGACGACGACGACGACGACGATGATGATAAATGTTCGATGATTATTATACACGTATAGAGAGCGATAATCGCGATGGTGAAGCCGACGACGATGGCCGTTATCGTGCGTCGTGACGGCATCACAACGTGTCCCACGCCGCGACGCCCAACGAAGGGGATCGTTGTCTGCGTTTAGTCTCGCCTCGTATCCGACGTCTCCACTCCGGCGTCGCTGATGAACTGGTCGTCGTCGGCGTCATCGACGCCTCTTCTAGTAGGCGCTTCTGTCGTCGCTCCATGTACGACCGATAGCGCGGGTTGCCCACGAATTCCATAGAGATATTCATATCCTTCATGCGCAATCCGAACTCTCGCCATCCTACGGGCGCTGTCGTCTTCGATCTCGTTCGCATGAGATCGTTCACTAGATTGACCATGTTACTCCCCGCGATCGTTTTACCGTCGTACACGAATTCAACGCGATCGTTCCATCGACACAACGGATCGGCTTTCATTTTTTCGATAAGCAGTCCCGTCTTCCCTTTCAGCGTTTTCGGCATACTGGCTATGATTTCGCGCTCTACGAGCTCCGACGATGGTGGCGTCACCGTCGCCGCCACCCCCACCACAGGCGTCTCGCCGCTGCTGTTGACCACCGACACGCGTAACGGTTGCGCCGCTCGAGCCGCCTCTATCGTATTGTACCGACTCAGCAGTTGATTGTACGACGCTACCTTTTCGCGTTCGGATAAATCCGAACGTTCTAGAATGTCCTTCATGTCGCTGTCCAGGCTACTCAGCACACGTGATCGAGGCGTGCTCGGCAGCTGATCGACACGTGGCAGGAGGCTTTCCACCAATCGCGGGTCGACCAACGCCATCTTCTTCGCGTACTGTATCAATCACCCGCTGCCGGTCACCTGTCTAAGCAGCGGAAGGAGAACGGTGCTTGCTAACGGCGCTAGCAGGGCCGTCAGAAAACCACCCGCACCCTTTTGCAAGACGGCACGCTTCTGTTTAATCGCAACTTGTTTGTCGGCGAGTTTACGCAGGTGATTCCGGTATTTTGACAACACGCGTTTCTGTTTCGGCGATAACTTCACGTTCCCTTTCAGAATGTTGTACGCGCAATCGCACAGACTACAAATGAGACCGGCGTCCGCGTGACCGATCACGGCTTTTCGCAGATCGATGTTCCGCCTATGTCTCTCCAACAGTTGCAGGGCGAAAATGTGTCTCTTCTCTCGATTCGTCGGTGCCGCCACCTTCGGTCGTCGCTTCGCTACCACCGCGCGCCCCGTCATAACGACTAATAAACGTACGCGCCGATGTCCCTCTCTTCTTATAGGATGATGCCACCACCACCGCCGCCACCACCCTTCCGTACGTACACGTACTGAAGACGATCGTCCGGAAATATGCACGTACGTCCTCTTCCGTTTCCTGTTTCAGATCCACGAATAGATAGCCGTACGCCGACGACGTCGCGTCTTTGAAAGCCTCTATCATGTAGTTGACCTTTCCCGGATACATCTGTTTCGCTAGGTGACCTACTTGGCCGGCATCTCGGGGGCTCTTGAATAGCACTATGGCTGACTATGCGTTCAGGCTGATTGTACGGTTTTCTTTCCCTTTCGGAAACATGTTCTGTCGCAGTTGTACGACCGACGTATTACAATGATGACTTTTTTTAGTAAATAGTACCGTCACCCGGCTATCGGTCTCCTCCATGAGGTCGTCGAGTACTACAAGCGTCCTCGCTTTACCGTCTAAACGTTTCGGATCCGGCAGGCCGTCTACGAACTCTATTTTCGAAGACATAGACGCGTAGCCGCTCTGCCACTGTCCGTAGCACCACAGGATTTTCTCCGGCGGCGGATCGATCATAACGTCGTGACGTATCAGACGCTCGACGAACGTCGTCTTACCGCACCCCGTAGGACCGGCTACTATACATGTAAAAGGATGCTTCAACGACGGTCCGTTCATTTTTCGACGACTGAACGAACACTTTTTACGCGTCTTTATAAGCATCGCGTACCTCCATCAACAGTTTACCGAGCATGTTCTTCCCCGCAACGTCCCCGATCCTGGTACCCCAGAAACCCTCCCTACTCGGTACCCATTCCAGCAATTCGGCGTCCCCGGTGGCCAACAGTTCGGCCTTCAACTCGGAAGACCCGCCAAACTTTCTCATCAACAACCCCTTCATACATCCGACCCTAACGTCGTTCCATTTGGCTCCCGTTCTCTTTTTTCGAATTTCGTAACAGCGTCGTTTCGCTTCATAAGGTGATCGCTCTCTTTTGATACGTTCGTCACATTCCACGTCGTCGTTGAACATTGCTTTTCTATACTGATAGGCGTGCTCGACGGACTGAAAGCCCCGTCCCCACACCGTCATTCGACACGAATACATATTCGACAAGAACGACCGCGATCCACCAAACCTTATTGGTGACGACACCATACCGACTACCGATAACCCGCTACCGCCACCGCTTATATACTATCACCACCGCCAGATAGAGGAACTAAAAAGTTGCGACTAGGGTTCAAACCCGGAATCTTTCGATCCCTAGGCGAACACTCTCCTAAGAGAGCTATACCGTCGCCAACGATTATGCAGTGGTTTTACCCCGGTTATATTATAGGGAACAATGATCTCTGTACTCACCGCTAGGTGGCACCTCACATACAACGAATCTAAAAAGGGTCGACGAACGGACTCGGACCGGGAATCTTTCGATCCCCAGTCGAACACTCTCCCAGGAGAGCTAATCCGTCGTCGACGTTTATACAGTGGTTTTATCGTGGTTATATACTCGCGCGATAAACGCATTATTGCTTACGTCAGCACGCACTAAGTACGGCGTTGATCGCTAGGGGAAGAACTAAAGGGGTCTCTGCACTCACCGCTAGGTGGCATCTCGGGGTAATCAATCACGTTTTTTATAAGTAGGTGTCCAAAACCAATTAGTGTCAAAGGGGTAATCCATCACGTTTTTTATAAGTAGGTTCCCGAAAACAATTAGTGTCAAAAAAAGCCTTTGATCTTTTTTATAAGTAGGTTCCCGAAAACGTTTAGTGGTCGTTAAAACGTTTTTTATAAGTAGGATTTTGAGAACGAAACAGGCCTCTATACTACTAAGGCGTAATAAAACACGTTCAAGCACTTCGGCGTCCTATGTACGTATGGTGGTTATGCAAAAACAATGCACGTCACGTGATGAGTATCCGGCGCAGTTTTATCGATGAGTGAGGACATTAAGTTACACACACACACACACACACACACACACACACACACACACACACACACACACACACACACCACACACACCACACACACCACACACACACACACACCACACACACCACACACACCACACACACACACACACACACACACACACACACACACACACACCACACACACACACACACACACACACACACACACACACACACACACACACCACACACACCACACACACCACACACACCACGCACACCACACACATGACATTGTCAGTCTCTTGTTGATAGCAAAGGGAAAGTTCACTGACTCCGTTGAGACAACAAAGGAGTCACTCCAGAATATTGGGATTACTACGACATTAGTACTGACAAATCAGTAGCAACTAAAGCCATATAAAGCCCTGGAGTAGGCAAGTTCGAAACAGCTGCGTTTCATTTCCCCTTTAAGGGTTACGTAACGATTAAAAATGAAGTCGAAGCTATTGACACCAGATTGATGTTATTAATAAACCTCATCGTGTCGACAGTATGTTCATGGAGTACACGAGTGTCGGTAGCGTCATTCTATTTTTAATTGCTTTATCGTCGGCGGGGGAACGTCCGGGGATGTGCATAATATACATATATTCCAAATATTGTGGGGATGGGCGAAGTTAATAGCTGTGGAGATGGTCTTGATGCTTATGTATCACTTTGTTCCCCGCAGATCCTATATACATCTTAGTAGGCTTAAGTATATACAATAATGATGATGTTAGTGTAATTACTGGCTGGAGATATCTAGATTAGTAAAACTAAACATATTTCTCGACATATTGATTCATAAGTATTACTTACACAGGGCCATCGTCGGTGTAATAGTTGGGAGTTTAACCCTAACCACAAATAACCCCAGTAGGGTACGCTCAAAACACTACGGTAGTGTTTTGAAAATATAATAATTATTATTATTCTATTACAAAAACTATGATACATTCCAATCAAACATAGATTGCCATGGTTTCTGTAATGAGTGTATAAAGCCACGAATGGCTGATTAGCCCTCACAATACGTGTAATACATATGTAAATTTCATGGTGCAAGATAACAATTTGTGGTGATTGAAGAAAGAAGAAAAAACAGCAACATGAATCACAGCAGTACTATTTTCATGAATACTTCATTTACAACTGCAACAAAGAATGCTGTTTATATAAGTCATTAATATTAATTACTAGCAAACATTTCTTGAGTTGACGTTTAAACGAGGCTAATGCATAATTACAATTACAATCCACTGCTGTCGCCGTATAGTTCCATAATTTAACACCTCGATATCTAATGGTTTTATATAATACATTACTTTTTGAAATTGGCACAGTAATTATGCATTGCGTGTCCATTGTGCATAAACAGCACAATCGTGTATTCGTAGTTTTCTTATTGGAAATTGGACACCTTCTGTGTGCGCTCTGTATGGAGCTGACCTAATTAACCGAATTGCATACTTTTGTAATTTGAATAGAGAACTAAGGTGTGTATTATATGCTCCTCCCAACACTTCGATACAATAGGATATATATGGATATAAAAATGTATAGTATAATGTTACAAGGGATGATCTACTGAGGGTTTTGCTAGCTTTACTTATAATTCCAACAGCTTTGGCTATTTTAGGTTTTATATACTGTATTTAAAAAGACCAGGACAAATTAGCATCGATTAAAATTCCTAAGAATTTTTTGTTTTCTACTTGAGTAATTTGTAGTCCATCAATAAGGATTACAATTGGATTGGATACCTATGATGGCCGAGAAGGGTCATCGCGTTTTTGTGTGGCAACCTACAGCGCCATGGGGCGATGACGCGATGCGCGATGCGATGGGCGATGCGATGAGCGATGCGCGATGCGATGGGCGTTGCGATGGACGATGCGCGATGCGATGCGCGATGCGATGCGCGATGCGATGGACGATGCGCGATCCGATGCGCGATGCGATGGACGATGCGCGATGCGATGCGCGATGTGATGGACGATGCGCGATACGATGGGCGATGCGATGCGCGATGAGATGCGATGCGTGATGCGCGATGCGCGATGCGCGATGCGCGATTCGCGATGCGATACGCGATGCGCGATGCGATGCGCGATGCGATACGCGATGCGATACGCGATGCGATACGCGATGCGCGATGCGCGATGCGATGCGAGATGCGATGCGCGATGAGATGCGCGATGCGATGCGCGATGCGATACGCGATCCGATGCGCGATGCGATGCGCGATGCGATGCGCGATGCGATACGCGATGCGATGGGCGATGCGATGATATACATTATAATAGTGCCGCAATGAGCATGCGTACGCCGAAAACGAGACTTAGGCAGCCATTTTTATTTATTTGTATTAAACACATTTCTTTTTGTGTTCAGAGCATGTGATGATGGCTGATGACGCTGACTGTACGTATACCGTTACACATCTAGTCATTGTGCACAAAAGATTATGTGATTGTACTTCTAAATATTGTCTCGGACAACTACTGGGATTGAATTTAGCCAAACAAAAACGGGTGCCAGGCAGGCAGCCTCTTCGCAAAAACTAGACTAGGGACTGAAATAGGTTACTTTATAAAATGAAATATGTACCTATTCAACATTTTATTTGTTAAATAATTATTGTTTCCATCTGGATATCACTGATCGCAAATATAAACACTATTTTGTGTGCCTGCAGTCACGATGAACCAGGGATGGTTAAGGTATTTCTCAGTTTAACATTAACCAACAGTTTTGAAGCCTATTTGTTTATATTTATTAATTAATGACATAATATCTGTTCAGAATGCAAACATGTTATCTATGCTATAAATTAAAATATAAACTTTTCGTAATTTATGCTTCTTGATTTACTCCTCGGTCCCCAATATTTCCATGTCTGGAAAAAACTGACACATATTCCGTGAGACGATCTTCGATACAAATGCAGTGATGTTTAATTACTTAATCTGGGTTCCGTAGTAGCACATAAAAGCAGCGTTGCGCCGAAATACAAGTACGAATAACGCGGTGTCAATAAATAGGACCACTCAAATCAGGCTACCAGCGCTATTGGACCACTTAATAAACAGCCGAAATTGACAGGAAGTTAACTTGTAGTAGGTCTATTAGGAGGTGCACGGTGCGCGCGGTGCGCGCGGTGCGTCTACAATTCGATTCACTTAGGTGTCATCTCAGAACGTCGATGTCCGATATCAGACGAAATTACTTTCATCTTGCCTCAGCCCCCCACCTCAGACGAATTTTTTTAACATTAATATGATGATACCAGTATAATTAAGAGTGTCGGTCGATGTCCGACGCCAGATGAAACTGCCTCAGACCCCCGTCCCCCAAACCAAAATAATTTCGCTTGATATCGGACATCGATGTTCCGAGATGATCCCTTAGCAAAAATGAAACTACTCTCTAGGAACAACGATTCGCTACCTCGTTTGTGCATTTTATATGTAGGTTTGGTAAAATAATTAGAGACAATACTATTTTAGTTTACGATTTAGATATTTTATTTTTATTATAGTTATATATATATATTGTTTTATTTATGTAAGGCATAATGAACATGATATGTACACCTATGAAAATATATAATGTCATTAATGAATAAATATTCAAGAAATGTATACTTCAAAGCCCACGGTTAATGTTCAACTGAAAAATGCCATCAACATCCCTGTTTTTCATGTGTGGAGGTACATAAATTATCGTTTATATTTTCGATCAAGGATATTCAGATGAAACCAAAAATGAAATGGGGAGTGGTAGAAGAGGTACACACCTCATGCTATGAAGTAATTCATTTTTGGTCTTCGGTTTTGGTGAGAGAACCTAGATTATATTCTTTAAAGTGATTGCCCGCATGCCCCAATTTATCTTAGTCTAAACTCAATCAAATTAGGCTTATATCATAATATTTAGAAGTACAATCACATAATCTTTTGTGCACAATAACAAGATGTGTAACCGTATACGCACACTCAAAGTCATCAACCATGGACATAAAACGTTGAACATAAAAGGCATCCAGAGTTGCCTAAGGTCACGAATTTGTTCAAGCCCCGACAACAAAGCCAAACCCAAAACACTGGCGTCGGAACATGGTGGATATTTGGTGGGTTGAGGCTCTCCAAAACCTCGATTTACACTCCCCCTCTTGAGGCTCGCCAAAACAGCCACATTAAGGCTCTCCAAAATCACAATTTGCACACCCATTGAGACTTGCCAAAATAACTCCATCTTCAGGCTCTTCAAAAACCTCGATTTGCACCCCCCCAAATATCTACATTGAGGCTCTCCACAAGCATGAATTTGAACTCCTCATATATCCCTGTCTGTCAGGGGTGAAACTGGCCTCGATTCCGATGCTCGATGTCTGATTTTTTTAAATTTCTCTCGCTGATCCTGCATAGCTCTCTCCACCAGATCGTTCGCTCTCGTTTTCCACCTTTCTCCCAATCCTTCAAAATCTCTTTTTCCATAGTCTTCCCATCGCAGTCTAGTTCTTCCTCGCCTCCTTTTCCCTTCCAGTCTATGTACATCTGCTCTCATTGCCATCCGTTCTTCTCCCATTTTCTCTACAAGCCCTGTCCATCTTAGTTGCCTCATGCTTATGCTTGTTCAGAAACAATTGTGTCGACTAGTCACATCAAAGACACAATTAACCACAGGCGCAACTACGACCAGACGATGTAAATAAGTAGCATCATTCTAGTCCACTGCTGCAATTTTGGGAGGTGGTGCTGTTCTAATTATAGCTCCTGACCCAGGGATTATCGTCTCCACAGACGCACCGACTTTGACACATCATGTAATCCACTTGCCAGACAAGAGATACAATTAACCAAAACTGCTACTTAATCCCCACTTTAGTGCATCGGCACTTCCAGGTGTAAATTACAATTTTGATATACTCGTTTGTGCTGAATCATATAGAAAACGACATTGCTCTCTAGCCTAAAAAATTCAGTTGTGTTACAGCCGTGTAACATAGCTGTTAAGGTGTATCAGAATGGGACGAGGAAAGGCGAATGTGTTTTTGGAGGACAATCGTTCAGATGGGATCACCTTGATGATTTGTCGTAAGACATGTTGTTGTTGTCTATGGAAGTTCCCATAGAAACCAAGAGTATACACCTCAACAATAAAAACATTGAATGAGTATTGGTTTACATTATTTATTCATTGAAAATACGAAATTACATTATCACATAAGTATGTAAGGTATAAGCGGTATGCATGGTCATAGTAATTAGCATCACGTTTTGCTTTCGTAAACATATTATATCACACGTCAATTATATATATATATATATATATATATATATAATTGACGTGTGATATAATATATATATTCAACAATTACAGTGAAATTACAATTACAGTGAAAACATGATGTATATATGAGAAGTATCTTTCTTAAAAAACTGAACGATGAAATACTACGAGTCTCAAGGAATAATTTCAATCGACGATTATATTAACATACAATAAGTAATATATTGTACACACTTCTGAAACACCGTGCTTCTTTGTGCATACTCGTTAAATTTGTTTGCACCGCAAGTTTTAAGAGAAATCATTAACACAGAGCACTTATCAAAAACGAACGGGCGTAAGACGCACAAGCGATACGGTCATCCGAGGAAAACCAGACCTGCTGCATTTCTTGCCAGAGATTTATGGTAACGTAGCATATAAATTAATGTACATTAATGCTGTGCAATTTGCACACATACGTATAAGGCATTTCAAGTTTACCGTGCATATTTGACGTACATATTAAATAATTGTTTTCATCCCAAAAATCCCTGACGGAGCGATAGGAACCTTTTTTTGAATCACAACAGTACCATTAAGCAAACCGATGTATGTACATCATTACGGTATGTAAAATAAAGTGAATGTAGTCTACGTTATTAAAACATGCAAAATAGGAGTGAGAGAACATTATGAACAATTAGTATACAGTGAGAAAATTATATTTACAAATGAATAGTAAAGTAAAAAAATTAGCTTCACCTTATTAAACATAGGGTACTATAATATTTTTTTACAAACAACCTCTGTTTAGTTTTAGACAAGGCTATTGTTCTACAGACAGCATCGATTTAAGCAATGTTTTTAAACACAAACATTGATATTGATAATATAGTTGTTGTCTTCCCTAAATTTGATTGAAACATTTGTACTGTTATACAATGTATGTTATAACAATTTACTAGCTTGTGTAAAACGCTATATCTACTGTAGATTACAAAGTCGAAGTCGCCAAGGAAGACATCAGACACATGTGCAGGAAACCCCGTGATTGAGGCTGTAGCGGCGTTACCACTGAGTTAGTCTTCCAGGGACTTGCACCACACGTCACTGCTGAAACGCAATACATGTCATAAGTGGCGAACTTTAACTCGTAAACATGACACAGATAACAATACAGACATTTTCATGCGGTATTTCAAATCCGCGTTGACAATACGATTTTTAAAATATTTTTTTAATAATCATACATTTAACATGAGCTTTCTTAGCAATTGTTTGAGATCGTTTCAGTCTGTTTAATTACAAATTGGTCGTCTAAAGAAAATGTGTTGGCCGTTGCACATGGTAGAATGAGAAACCAATTGTCCTTCCAGTATTTAACGGCAAATCGTTAACCAGTAATTATAGGACACGCCATGTGGATCTACGGAAACAATAAAAACTGCAATTTGGGCGGTAGAAGAAGTACATATATGTCATGTTATGAAATATGTTTGCCCCAGACTTTCGTCACAACATTTAGAAATACGAACACAACAAATTCTGTGCGCAAATGAAATATATATGTAACAGTATACGTACAGTCAGCATCATCAGCACCTTTATAATGTATACCACCGCATCGTATCGCGCATCGCATCGCGTATCGCATCGCGCATCGCATCGCATCGCGCATCGCGTATCGCATCGCGCATCGCATCACGCATCGCGTATCGCATCGCGCATCGCATCGCGCATCGCGTATCGCATCGCGTATCGCATCGCGCATCGCATCGCATCGCGCATCGCATCGCGCATCGCGGATCGCGCATCGCGCATCGCGCATCGCGCATCGCGCATCGCGCATCGCATCACCCATCGCATCGCCCATCGCATCGCGCATCGTCCATCGCATCGCGCATCGCATCGCGCATCGTCCATCGCATCGCGCATCGCATCGCGCATCGTCCATCGCATCGCCCATTGCATCGCGCATCGCTCATCGCATCGCCCATCGCATAGCGCATCGCGTCATCGCCCCATGGCGCTGCAGGTTGCCACACAAAAACGCGATGGCCCTTCTCGGCCAACATAGATACCTTTTTATTTACTGACTTAAAGACAATAAAATGTGTTTTACTGATATTTAAAGATAGTTTATTACTTTAACCAAATAACTATTTTTGCAGTTCTTGATTCATGACAGTTTCTAGCTCGCTAAGACTGTTACCATTGACAAAAAACAGTTGTATCATCAACAAATATAACAGGAAATAAGATATCTGATACGTTAACAATGTCGTTAATATAGATTATGAATAACAGTGACCCTATTATTGATCCATGCGGGCCACCACATCATATAGACTGAATGTTCGATTTTACTCCATCAAATAAAACATATTGCGTTCTATTAGACAAATAACTTTCCAGCCAGGCATGTGCTCTTCCTCTAATACAATAATGTTCTAGTTTATTAAGTAATATTTAATGGTCAACTGTATCGAAAGCTTTACTGAAGTCAAGAAAATCTCCTAGTACGTAGTCACCATCATTTATAGCTGTGGAAATGTTATCTACTAATTGCACAAGAGCCATGTTTGCAGAATGCTTCTTCCTAAATCCAAACTGGTAATCATATAAGATGTCAGGTCTTAATGGCAGAAGACCTGAATGAGTACTTTAGTTCAGTGTTTACCAGATAAGATATTAGTTCACTGCCAGTACCAGAGGCTAACTTCAAGGGGGCAGATTCAGACTATTTACGACAATTAATTGTAACCCCGGAAATGGTAGCTAAGAAAATAAGGGCTATGAAGGATAATAAATCACCTGGAGTGGATGGGATTCCACCCAAACTACTATTGGAAATTGTAGAACAAATTAGCGTACCGCTTGCAACAGTTTTCAATTGATCATTAGAAGAGGGAGTGGTTCATTTAGAATGGAAAAAGGCAAACATTATACCGTTATTTAAAAAAAGGTTCGAGAAACAAGTCAGAGAACTATAGACCAGTGAGTTTAACATCAGTGATTTGCAAATTATTAGAAAGATTAATTAAAGATCACATGGTGGATTTTCTTGTTAAACAAAACTTGATAAACCCATCTCAACATGGTTTTTTAAAGCGAGGTCATGCTTAACAAATATGTTATGTTTTTTGGAAGACATCACTAAGTGGGTAGATGAGGGATCACCAGTAGATATCGTCTACTTAGATTTTCAAAAAGCTTTCGACAAAATACCACATCAAAGATTACTGCCGAAACTAAAGGCCCATGACATAGGAAATGGTATAATAAACTGGATAGAACAATGGCTGATTGACCGAAGACAACGTGTAGTAGTTGATGGGGAGGCTTCAAACAGGAAATCGGTATTGAGTGGGGTACCACAAGGATCAGTATTAGGACCTATATTATTCTTAATATATATCAACGATTTGGATGATGAAATAACAAGCAAGGTGTTGAAATTTGCGGATGATACAAAAGTGTTTAGAAGGATTAAAAGTGATGGAGATAGACAGCATTTACAAGATGATCTTGACAGGTTGATCAAATGGTCTGAAAAGTGGCAAATGCTGTTCAATTTTGGGAAATGTAAATGCCTCCACACAGGACATGGGAACGAAGAGGTAGAATATACAATGGGGGGTACTGTACTAAGTACTACTGTAAAAGAAAAGGACTTAGGGTTAACCATTAGTGCTGATATGAAGGTTTCAGAGCAGTGCGGAATTGCAGCTTCAAAGGGAAATCAAATCCTTGGATTAATTAGGCGAAACATAACGTATAAGGAAAAAGAGCTAATAATACCACTATACAAAACAATAGTTAGGCCTCATTTAGAATATTGTATTCAAGCGTGGAGGCCATATCGCAGGAAGGACATAGATATGATAGAAAAAGTGCAGAGGAGAGCAACTAAAATTATACCAAAACTGAGGGATCTTAGTTACGAAATACGCCTAAAAAGTGCGGTTTAACAACACTAGAGACCAGGAGATTGAGAGGAGATCAGATAGAAGTGTTTAAAATATTGAATGGTTATAAAAATATTGATAGAAATATTTTTTTTC
This sequence comes from Paraescarpia echinospica, assembly GCA_020002185.1. NCBI lineage: Eukaryota > Metazoa > Annelida > Polychaeta > Sabellida > Siboglinidae > Paraescarpia > Paraescarpia echinospica. The sequence continues at coordinate 32,723,526 of CM034537.1, read as the reverse complement.
AATTAAGAAAGATAGAAGGACTAGAGGACATGAAGTTACATTAGCAAAGGAGCAGAGTAGATTAGATATAAGAAAGTTTTTATTTTCACAAAGGACTGTAAATGAATGGAACAGATTATCTGCTGATTGTATGGGTGCTAGTAGCGTGAATATGTTTAAAAATAAAATCGACACATACCTCAGACGGGCGGGATACACATAGATAAAAGGGTCGGACTCTCGATAAGCCAAAGGGCTTCCTTGTCCACCTGCCACCTAGAGTTAATTCTCTGGGTGGCAATCTTGTTAAATCTTGTTAAATCTTGTTACGTTTGTTTATGAAAGATGTTCATCTGTTGTACATCATTGTTTCTATATTGGACGGTAATTGTTTACGAGTGTCTTGTCACTGCCTTTGTATATCGGGATCACTTTTGCTCTTTTCATGTCGTCTGGAAAAATACCTTTAGTTAACGATAACTTAATAACATGTGGTAAAGGAAGTAGGAAAGTATGATATGTTAATTTAACAATATGTGGAGTTATTAAGTCTCAACCAGGACTTTATATTTTTAGATGTTTGATTATAGTTTCTACTTCATTCAGTTCAACTGAGGAGATAAATATTGTATGGAAGTTTCGATGCTTAATATGTATTGACGGGTCAATAACATTTTTGGTAATCCTTTCAGCCAACGATGGTCCAACCTTAACATAATAATTATTGAAGTAATTGGCAATTACTTTGTTATCGGTTATTAATTGATTATTAATAGTTATCTTCGGAGATTGGTGAGGTTTTTTTTATTGATTATTTGTTTAATAAGTTGCCATGGTTTGGGAAGATTTGATTACTTTTGCTTTAATAACTGTTGATAGTGATTTCTATCTTTGTAGTAGGCGAATAATTTATTTTTAAATTTTACGGAGGTATTTAGCCCATGTGATAGCTATGGTTTCCTATTACTGTAATTTTTGGTTTAATCTTTACTTCAGGAAAGCAGTTAAGATAATGCTTACCAAACTGTGAATAGAAAGCAGCATATGCATTGTGTGGGTCATCAAGCTCAGAAGTAACAAGAGACCAGTCAGCGTTAGTTAGACTTGTTGCAAACTTTGCTATGTTCTGATCGGTATAAAGCCTTTTAGTTAGTGTTAGTTTAGTGTCTACAAAAGTTGAACAACTATTGTTATCGACATAGAAGACAGGAAAATGATCAGATATATCTGTATACAGTATACCAGAACAGGTTTCTGTGCTATTTATAGTTAGGTTATTAGTAAAAATGAGGAGAGACGCGACAGCGATACAGGTGGTGAAGAGGTAGATACCACATAGGCAGTTGGTAAGACTGTGAAATGAAAGACCGAGAAGAAGACAGACGGAAGAAGACAAACGGAAGAAGACAGACGGAAGAAGACAGAGTATGCAGTAAAAGAAAGGTAAACAGATCGGTGTTGAGGAGCTGCTACAGAAGGAACGCAAGAGTTATGGAGATGCAGTAGTTAAGGGGAAAGAGAGGAAACTGCGAGTGGCCAATAGGGATTCTGTTATCGGGAAGTTGGACAAGACAATAAACAAGGGGAAGATATCACTGTATGTCTACCAGGGGCAAAGATAGAGGATGTCACAGAAAGATTAGGCCAGGTCATGGGTAATGGCAACGGGGGATCTATTCTTGTGCACTTGGGCACCAATGATGGAAAGAGGAAATTGAAGAGCTCTATTCAACAATGCCATTAATTGGACAATGGGTCACCTGACATAAGATGGTGCCTGACTTTGTTCTGCCCAATTCGTTTCTGTGTTGAATCTACTGGAAAGCTGTACACCACATCGTGTTTCAAATGCATGTGTTAACTGACACAGTAGTGAAGACGATGTCTGACTTAGTTCCGTGTGGCTTCTGTTGGGAATATGTACATCACTACATGTTTCAAATGGATTTGTGCAATCGATCGATTTATGCATCCAAATGCACAACATCCCGTCATTATGTTACAAAATAGGGAGTACATAATAAAAGTTATGCTTTCTTATGCTCATCATGTTTGGATTGTGTTCTACAGCATATTCTTTAAAAAAAATTGAAACAAGTTTGTGTTAATTGAACTATACTGGGAGTAGTGTATAAAAAGGTGCTAACAAAGTTGCTTTTACAATAATTTAGAAAATTCATAAAATATAAATGTTCCACAACCTTCAACATGTTTTAGGGATCTTCTTGAGTTAAGTACATCAATGATGACTGAAAACAGCGTTTTAAAATATGCGTTACTTTTAAAATTTTGTAATTTTATAACTTTATTTCCATCATACAATGGCCATTTTATTTGTCATCGAAACGAGAGTACGGCAGAAACAAATTCAATATATTATACTCTAAATGATGGGCAGAACAAATAATTATTGCACTCCCAGTAGAAAATAAAATATGTTGTTACACTGATGCAATATATTTTTATATTTTGTCGACAATAATGTTATCGTGCTCTTTATACATCTACATTTTTCAAACTAAAACTAAACCTTATGTAGATAGGAAAGTACATCACCACCTATGCTATTTTAATATTGTACATTACTTCAATAGCAGCTAGATTTATGGTGCAATTATTGCATGTTTTTCGGCTTCAATAAGTTTCTGTTATCTAAACGTTTCATTAAAGCAGTAGCAGGTGCAAGTTCGAGTGAGAGAGAGAGAGAAAGAGAGAGAGAGAGAGAGAGAGAGAGAGAGAGAGAGAGAGAGAGAGAGAGATGCGTGGAGGAAAAGACATGAGAAATGTTATGCTAACAAGAAGAGAGGTGCTAAAGTTAGCGACATCGAGGTTGGCGACCAAGTGATACTCAGGCAAACCAAGAAAAACAAGCTAACCACACCGTTTGAGGCAGAGCCGTATGAAGTCGTCGACCGTGAGGGCAATGACGTGACTATCCAGAGAGGAGACGAGCTGCGAAAGATGAGAAACCTTGCACATATGAATAAGCTGAATAGCTGCCCGGCGATGGACGGGGAACGTACAGTGGCGCCTGTTGTCGTCGACTCGGATGTCGGAAATGAGGAAGATGTGATGACAGAGGGAGCGAAGCCAGACGCGCCGGTGATGCATGACACGCCTACTGGGCTGTCCGCGTGCCCAGTGCTTGCCAGGGTGGAACCAGCATGGATGAAAGACTATGTGAAGAAATAGACTGTTGGTGTGTTTGCTCCTGCCAGATCAATGGGCATAATAAACCCCACTGGCTAGGAGAGTGCAAAAGTACTAATCGTTAAACAGTTTAAGAGACAATGTGCGAACAATGACTCTTTGAAGTAAAAACAAAAGGGAGATGTAGTGTATTCCCGATTCCGGCTACCCGTTTAGCGTGCTCACTTTTCCGTCTATTTGGATCGAAACGGGTTATTATTGTAGTGTGCTGGCGAATACATGTGTTAACTAGTTGCCGTTTGTCGTTCCTGTGTATTCTAGCACCACGCAACACAACACAAGATTGCGTCAACGTTCGTTCTCAAGATCAATCTTGAGGCCTTCACTGATCACCTTATGATCCAGAAAAGTGATCTCATTATTGTGGATTACAGCGTTTTTGTTAATTTTCTTCCCGACAAATTGGCACCTGTGTGCAGGGTCGTTAGGCTGTTATTATTAGTTAATTGGACATGAGACGAATTCTTTACAAAGATCAATGGGTGTCGTACGTTAAGGCGTCCGACTAGAGCAGACCAGACTAAACTCTGTCCGACCGACACCGGCTATCCCCCGACTTCTATTGACTTAGTGGAAAATTGTCAAGTTTACGTGATTATTACGTCACGGCGGCTTCGAGTATAGCTCGGTGAGTGTCGGTAGGTGTATCTATCTGTATATGTATATAGGTTTAGTGGATACATTGCAATAGAGGGAGTCTGGTGGGGTCTGGTGGGGTCTGATGCGATCTAGTCTGGTCTGGTCGGGCGAAAAGAGCCAGTGTATCCCGGCATTTACGTACAGCAATCGGCAGTGACAAAGGAGCCTATATTTAGACAGGAAGCGTCACCTAGCGAGAATATGGCGTCTACAATGGACGTTTTTGTCAGCCATTTTGGAGGCTGAGCATGAGCCTGTGGGACCATCAGTTCATATATGTTCTGGCTTGGAGCACCTCCAGACTGGCGGGCTAACGGCTCCATGGACGTACATTTTCGAACAGGGCGAACAGCGCACGTTGGACCGTCATGTATTGATACACGGGCTTTGGCCGTGACCGCCATGTCGCGTGTGCTAGCGATACTGTGACGTGTTTTAATGAACATACCGCAACAGGTTTACGTTTCCTGCTATTGTCTCGGCGCGTTCGAGAAAAAAAACATTTTCATGAACGTTCCACAACCAACTGAATTGTTAATTGTGTGCATATTGAAAAAACTTTTTTGAATTGTCAACGTCTGTAAAAATTGATTTTATACACGTGACATCAAACGGTATTTCTCCGGGATTTGCATCCAAAGAGGCCCGCACTGAATCGAACAGATGGATCCACAAAGTGCATGGTGTGGGGGCACACTGAAACTAACGTCGGCGGAACGTGTATGTACATCGCACCACCGCGCGCTTGGCGCTACATCGAAACATCCAGGCGTCCTACTACACGCAGAGACCCGGAAGTATTCTGTCGACAGTCTCGTATACAGATGATGGCGACGGAGAAAATGAGAAGGGATTGGTTCCAGCAGCAGATGAAGACGATGCCTAGTGGACGTCCGGTGACTGCCCCGGTCACACGAAAAGACAAGATGGCAATGAAACAGTGCCCAGCCTCGGCACCATGTTTGCAACCGAAGGTGCATAACGAGATGCACCAAAGGGTCATAGCGTACGCCTCACAGATACGAAGACCGGGGCAATTTGGTGGCGGCGCGCTCCGACCGGCGAGCTCAAAACTTTCGCGACCTGCTACAGGCCCCATGGTGTTTTCGTCGGGAGATCCAATGTTCCATCGCGACTTCGTCGAGCAGGTACTGAGCAACAACGCTAAACAAGAAGCCATGCTTCGTCAGCTGACAAACGTACCGTGGCCGAAGCCGAAAGTGTCACAGAAAGACTCCGTTCTACATCCGGTGTTCATGCATTCGTTCGACAAGTGCGACAAGTACATGGACCAACTGACCGCGGAGCTGGCCGAGCAGCGGATGTTGCGTGATCACCGACAGCCGCGCAGACACCGTCTGGCAACTCCAAACTACGACAGCCACGGCTTTCCCTACCACCGCACCCGGGGCGCCAGTCGGTTAGGCGAAACTAACCCGAAATTCGAGATGTGCTTCCTCGAGTTGGTGAAGAACCAGAAACTTCCTTCACCACGTCCAGACGTCGACACGACGGAGAGGAGTGGTGAGGCGGAAATGGGCCGAGATCCCGAGTGGTTGAGGCCCCGTCCCTTCACAGCGCCGCCCCGCCGCGGTCTCGTGAACATGCCCATCACACAGCAACGTGGCAGGTCCGCGCCCGTCCACACTGAACCCAAGAAGGAGATGCCAATGCCTCCCAAATGGAAGGACAGCTACGGCCGACCGACCTTAGCAGCGTTTCTGAGGTGGCAATTCATAGCGACCTCTCGACCAAATATGACATTACAAGGGAAGGACAGGTTGTGTGTAGAATTAAAGAAACGGGCGCTGAACCTGCAGGAACAGCCTAAGGTGGCAAAGTGGGCAGCTTAAATGCCCAAAGATCTGGATTAAGTTCTTCTTCCCATTGTACGGTAGTCATCATTAACCGAGACATTAGGCCCAGTAATCGCTACCAGTCGAGATATAGATTATTTTTTCTTGCTGAAAATGTCACAAGTGTCTTATCAATAGGCCTAATAGTTACATGATTGTTCGTTTTATTACAAGTTGGAGATTAAAACCAGCGAGTCTGTCGTTTTATTATTACAACCTTTACAAACGGTGACGATGGTGGGATTCGATTTGGCGCACGCTTCACAATTACGTTACGATTGCACCCGCAGAATTGACTCAATGAAATGTAAATAGTCATAGATGCCCACACTTGTAGACTCCAACGCCCAACTGATTAAATTTTGGTTAAGGTAACTGCACCGCTTGGAACGAGTCAGTAATAATTATTATGGTTCGGCTGAGTCATTGAATGCTGGCTGAGTGCAGTCACATTACTGAATATGTTTTAATACTATTTAGCATCCGTCAATTTGAAACTTACAAGTTAGCAATAAATAGTACATTTCGTTACTATTTGTGCAAAGTGCGACTCACCGGTTAATTGTTCTGGATTGGTAGCGAGGAAGGTGGGGTAAGACGGTCCACCGCCTAAGATGGCCTCCCCTTAAACAACTCGGTCGGAAGGTTCTAGTTCTAGTTGTTTCCAGCACTCGGCAACGTTCTATTAACTGACTAGTCTGTATTTTTGTGGTTACAATGTTATGATCTTATGAGGTCTCATTCAACTAGTCAGCCTTTTTCAGAACATTATCGCCAAGCCGACCTTTCTATGCTGGCACTGAGGGTGGTGACTGCCAGGGTGCTTGTCGTCCTCAGTGGTTCTTTTACGTCCCAAATTGAGACGGGACCGACATTAACGTGATCTCCGAGTCACGAGGGATACACAGTCCCCAATGTTGAGAGCCAGGTTTTTACACCAAATATATACCATACCTGCCCGGTCCGGGTATTGAACTCGGGTCGCCGGCATGTCAGGCGGATGTGATAACCACTACACTATCGCGCGCCCCCACGTTCAAGCACTTCGCTGTCGCATTTTGGCGATCAGCTGCAACGATTCCGACCTTGGTCTAGCTAGGTCACATGCAATGTGACATTTCACATGCGGCGATAAATCGAAATATCGGTTTTACTCCTTGCTGATGTAAATGCCGGGATACTCTGAGACTTTTCGCACGACCCGACTAGATCAGATCAGATCAGAACAAACCATACCAGACCCACCCCGACTGCTGCATATACGCTACACCGACTGACACTGACTGCGCTATACTCGAAGAAGAAACTTTCGACTACGTCTGGCTAGTCGGTGTCTGTCCGACGTATTCGTAAGTTTCCATGATTACATGACAGCCGGTGTAGCGTATACACTGCAGTCGGAGTGAGTCTAGTCTGGTCTGGTTTGGTCGGGTCGGGTCGGACGAAAGTGCCAGTGTATCCCGGCCTTAGTTTACGTGAATGTCGCAACTTCGTCAGCCATCATGACATGTTGGAACTCAATAAAAGTTACAATAGATATACCCAACTTCGTATATACAAGCGGGGTCATTCAGTATGATATCACGACGGTGTAAAACGGCTCCCTCAGCTCCCTTGTTTTACCAAAACAACGTTGTGTCACCCCAGGTAATAACAATGTTGTTTTTGTGATAACTAAACAACGAGTTCACAACCTGGCCTCCCAACCTCAAAATCCTATTAGGGGAAGGAGGTGATCAATATGACAATTGCCAATTAAATGCTACGAAAAACGAAATGAGTTTACTCTCTTCCCCACCACGACTGCCTAAAATAAATTGCACCATCCCAGACCTTAATTATTAACGTCCAATAATTATAACTGATATCACAATCTCCGTAAGGTTCGTCAACTTCAACATATCGGACGTCTCGTCTCTTTCCGTCGCAGTTCGCGAACAATCCTTTCTGCAGACAGCCCTGTCGTCATCAACGGCGGTACCTCGGAACGAGGATGACGTCGGCCAACGAACGATCGTGTGTCATCAGGCGACCCAGGATATCATGCAATTCGTGTTCTGCTGATCTTCGCACAGTGGGGACAGGAGGATCTAGGTGGAAATGTACGTTGGCCACATCTGAAAGGCGCCATAAAACACGTTCAAGCACTTCGGCGTCGTATGTACGTATGGTGGTTATGCAAAAACAATGCACGTCACGTGATGAGTATCCGGCACAGTTTGATCGATGAGTGAGGACATTAAGTTACACACACACACACACACACACACACACACACACACACACACACACACACACACACACACACACACACACACACACACACACACACACACACACACACACACACACACACACACACACACACACACACACACACACACACACACATACACACACACACACACACACACCACACACCACACACACACACACACACACACACACACACACACACACACCACACACACACACCACGCACACCACGCACACCACGCACACCACACACACCACGCACACCACGCACACCACACACACCACACACACCACACACACACACACGACACACACACCACACACACACCACACACACCATACCCGATTTAAAGTTCATAGTGGCTGAACGAGGACACACACACGTTCGCGCTCGCTCTCTCTCTCTCTCTCGCTCTCTCTCTCTCTCTCTCTCTCTCTCTCTCTCTCTCTCTCTCTCTCTCGCTCTCTCTCTCGCTCTCTCTCTCGCTCTCTCTCTCTCTCTCTCTCTCTCTCTCTTCGCGAGAGAAATATATTATAAATATATTTTAGTTATAATAATAATAAATAACTACAATAATACATTATTAGTTTCAATTAAAATGTCAAATAATAAAATAAATATGGGGTATGACGCCTAAAGTATCAAATTATGACGACTAAACATTAAAAGCTAGTTTAAAGTAGTGTGTTTTAAGACGAGCTTTAAATGTGTCCATGCACTGTATCAGTCGTAGATCTTCCGGCAACCCATTCCAAAGGGTCGGTCCTGCGCGCGAGAACGAGCATCGGCCGTATCGCTCATGGCCGGACACTGGCCTCTATGAATGCTGCGTTCGACAGTAAAGAAATTGAATCCACCTCGAACGACAACAGGGCAATGTTTCGTATTGCGAACCATCTTCTTGGCCGTAAGTGTGTGAACCATCTTCCCACCGACATTGGTGGCCCCGCCGTTGTTGCCGAGCGTTTCGCTTATCACTTCGCTGACAAGATCAACTCGATCCGCAGCCGAATCATGGTTCCGTCAGCTGATGTTGACAACGCACAGCCATGTATGGTTTCTTCGCCGCTGCTAGCATTTCAATCGGCTACTCTCGAAGAAGTAACGACACTCAAGTGGCAAGACAAAGTCGTCCAAGCTTGATCCACTGCCCTCTGTTATTCTGAAGGCGAATACATCCATGTTGGCGCCGATTCTCGTGAAATTGATCAACCTGTCCTACGAATCTTCCATTGTTCCCGCCCAGCTGAAGCACGCAGTCATCACGCATCTTCTTAAACGTTCGGTCTTCCCGCCGACGACTACGCCAGCTACCGACCTATCTCGAACCTTCCGTACGCATCCAAGTTACTTGAACACCACGTCTCTGCCCAACTGCGTTTGCATATGCAACACAACGGCATCGGAAATCCTTTTCAGAGCGCCTACCGCCCGTCACACAGCGTTGAGACAGCAATTTTGTGTATCCAAGACGACGAGTTAAGATCACTGGATGCTCGTAAGCATGTAGTACTTGTTCTACTTGACCTCAGCGCTGTGTTCGACACGATCGACCATGACATTCTTGTTGCTGAACTAGACCGAATCGGCGTGCGAGGCAACGCACTTTGCTGGCTCGCCTCTTACCTAGCCGATCGAACACAATGTGTCAGCGTTGACGGTCATCTTTCTTGCGACAGCCGACTACGACATGAAGTTCCACAGGTCAGTGTTTTGGGCCCTCTGTTATTTTCTATATACTGTGCTGGTCTTTCCGACGTATTCGAAAAGCACGGTGTTCGCTACCATGTCTACGCTGATGACACTCAACTCGATGTCGATTTTCCGCGAAACGATTCTGCGTCTGCCGCCGACCCGATATCCCGTTGTGTGACTGATGTGAAAGCAAGGCTGGCGTCGCGCTACCTGCTTTTGAACGAGGCGAAGACAGAGGCGATACTGTTTGCAGCACCAAACAACCGTGTTCCACAGCCACCGCCTACGGCCAAGAAGATGGTTCGCAATACGAAACATTACCCTGTTGTCGTTCGAGGTGAATTCAATTTTTTTACTGTCGAACGCAGCATTCATAGAGGCCAGTGTCCGGCCATGAGCGATACGGCCGTTGCTCGTTCTCGCGCGCAGGACCGACCCTTTGGAATGGGTTGCCGGAAGATCTACGACTGATACAGTGTATGGACACATTTAAAGCTCGTCTTAAAACACACTACTTTAAACTAGCTTTTAATGTTTAGTCGTCATAATTTGATACTTTAGGCGTCATACCTCATATTTATTTCTAATACCTGACACTAACTGTCCAACAAACGCAATACTGCAGTTACCTATCATCATTACAACCAAACACATCTATAACAATTCCTGCTATATATATATATATATATATATATATATATATATATATATATATATATATATATATATATATATATATATATATATATATATCAAGTATATATATATATATATATATATATATATATATATATATATATATATATATATATATATATATATATATATATATATATATATATATATATATATACATATATATATACATATATATATAGTTATATATATATATAATAAGGCTAATGCTATATATATATATATATTAATGGCATATATATATATATATATATATATATATGATATATATATATATATACACACACACACACACACACATACACACGCCATTACACACACCATACACACACACACACACACACACATACTACTACACACACACATTTACTAATAATAATAATACACATTAATATTCATTACATTAATAATACACACAATATTACACACACACACACAATAACGCCATCAGACGGATCACATCAAGGATCATTAATACACACATAGGTGATCAGAGAGAGAGAGAGCGCGCGCGAGCGTGTGTGTGTCCTCGTTCAGCCACTATGAACTTTAAAAGGTAAATATATGTTCTTATATAACAGGATATCTAGTGGATAGTGCAGTTTGAAGTGCAATGCACTTCATCCGAGATGTTTGCACAGTGCATGGACCTTGTGTAGTTTGCATTCTGCGCGACCATGGTACGCAGTAACTGAGCTCTCTCCCCGTGAGCGCAAAGCGTACGCAATTGCTGTTACCACTACACGTCTTTCTGCAGGTACATCTGCAGACGGCCTCTGTGATGATTCGAAACATGTTTCTCTCGATTGGCAACGCAAGTCCTACCTCGGATAGAAGATTTGGACTGTTATATATTCTGCTTGAAAAGATTATGATATATTCCAAGTAAATACAACAAGACGCATTACAAAGGGAAATCGTATTTATTAAGCAACACAGTGTAGCAACTGCTGTTCGATACCAAGTGTTTTCTTTAAAAAAGAGTATTCCAACGATGTGGAACGTACGCATTAAATGTTACACTCCGCTATGCAACTACAACAATTCACATGTTCACACAAATCTCGACGCACTGTAAATTGCTTTATAATTCTACGCTCCACGAATCCACATGCTGAGTTACTCTAGGCAAATACTCTATGTCCAACACCATTGGAACCAACATTTGACAATAAACACAGTTCCACTGTGAGTAATGTCTTTGTTGCCTTTCAACGCAGTTCTGAACAATACACTGTGATTGTTTAATTTGAAGATACTGTGCAATTCGACATTCCCGCTGTAAATTCCGTGCAATGGAGCAAACCATCGGCGACGTCTGTGTGTGCTTGCAAACTAGTCACTAGTGTACAAAGACAGAGAACAGAATACAATCCGTATGCTTGCTAACTTGTCACGAATGTACAAAGACACAAAACTGATTAGGTGCAATCCGTGTGCTGGCTAACTTGTCAGAAGTACCCCCCGGGACAGTATGTTGTCCTACACACGCCCAGACAGTTGTAATAACGTACCATACACTGAACCTGTTTCTTGCTTTTGATATCTTTGTTTTGGGTTTGAATGAATCGCTTACATATAGCCGAATCTTTTTTACAATTCTCGATGCAGGCTTTGTAACGAGGGTCATTGATTGCCATTACCGTCGGGACAACCACCAGCAGTAGCACGAACACATGCTGAAAAGCAAATCATCCAATTAAGAAGAAAACGGAGACGACGATGTTAATATTACCCCATGTACATAATTCAGTTGTGTTGCATCTCACATATATGTGTATAAATGTGCACTTACATACGTTTGCAAACTAACTATATCAGTGTAAGACATATACACGCCTATAAATTATACTTAACTAATCAATTACATTTAAACACATCAAAACTACTCCCGAGGTATCCGATGACTCCTACTAAGACAACCTTGTCGATATCATAAGGGCCACCCCGGTTTTAATAGAATTCTTTCATTGCTCATTAGTCATGTATCTGTTTCGTATATATTGTGAGCTATATGTGCGAGTATGTGGTGTGTGGATTTTCATATACGAATATATGAGTGTCTTATGCTAATATATTGTTAAATAACTCATTTAAATAACATATTTACAACATAAACACACTATTTACAACAATTTGGGTGCCGTCAAAACATTTAAAAGCTGCGAAGAAACAACTGTTAATCAGTTACAGAGAGACGTTGGTAGGCTACATGCAACTTACCATGATCGTCATCTATGGAGCTCCGACGTCGTATCGTCTTAATCTAGACAAGACGCAGAGTAACGATACACTACAGGACACGCACATTTGAAAATGTTACTAATTTAGTGCCGACAGTAGTTGAGCTGCCCGTTCGTTGTTGGCTCTTCTTAATTGCTAAACATAAAACAAACGCTTGAGTACATTTGATTAAACATCATGTCCACCGCTAAGTTATGTCTGCAAAGTGACTCGGAGACTGATGAGTTTCTTTGTCAATATAACAGCCATTATTTGCCATTAACGTAAATAAATTACTACAAACATAAAGAAAGAAACAACCATTAGTATAAGTACCATTCAAAGTCCAAAACTAAATTCTTGTAATATTTGCTATAGTAGTTATGTAAATATTGTGTGTGTGTGTGTGTGTGTGTGTGTCTCTCTCTCTCTCTCTCTCTCTCTCTCTCTCTCTCTCTCTCTCTCTCTCTCTCTCTCTCTCTCTCTCTCTCTCTCTCTCTCTCTCTCTCTCTCTCTCTCTCTCTCTCTCTCTCTCTCTCTCTCTCTCTCTCTCTCTCTGTGTCTCTGTCTGTCTATCTGTCTTTCTCTCGCTCGCGCTCTCTTTCTATCTCTCCCTCCCTCCCTTCCTTCCTTCCTCCCTCCATCCTCCCCCTTCCTTCCTCGCTCCCTATCTATCTACCTATATATATATATATATATACGTATGTATGTATGTATATTGTGTATATTTTATCACTGATCTGACATTGTTTAACAGTTTGTGTAAGTATAATAAATAATAAGTCTGTCGTTTTATACTTGAAACCATGGATTATTTCTTCTCTAACCGGTCAACCGACACTACATTCTAACTAGACGCTGCGTATGTTGGTACGAAATCAGTTCACTGCTTACCTGACGTTTTTCGTCTTTATTCATGTCCACGCAGGACGCCTTTTAATCCGTCGTTCATCAGTGCCGCCATATCTATTGATAGCGACGTAGACGTGACTCGTGACCACTGGGAAGAGTCCAGTTGTGACGTTGGATTTATATATGTTTCAAGTGCGTGTGCTGGTGAGTGTGCACGCGCGTGTGTGTATGGTGATGGTGGTGTTGGTAGTGGTGGTGTTGGTGGTGGTGGTGGTGTTTGGTGTTGGTGGTTGTGGTTGTGGTGGTGGTGGTAGTGGTTGTAGTGATAGTTGTGGTTGTGGTGGTGATGGTGGTGGTGGTGGTAGTTGTTGTTGTTGTTGTTGTTGTGGTGGTGGTGTTTGTGATGGTGGTGGTGGTGATTATTGTTGTGGTGTTTGTGGTGTTTTGTGGTGTTTGTAGTGTTTGTGGTGGTGTTTGTGGTGGTGTTTGTGGTGGTGTTTGTGGTGTTGGTGGTGGTGTTTGTGGTGGTGGTGGTGTTTGTGGTGGTGGTAATGGTGGTGTGCGTGGTGGTGTGTGTGGTGGTGTTTGTGGTGTTTGTGGTGGTGGTAATGGTGGTGTGTGTGGTGGTGTGCGTGGTGGTGTGTGTGGTGTTGGTGGTGGTGGTGGTGGTGGTAGTGGTGTTTGTGGTGGTGTTTGTGGTGGTGGTGGTGGTGTTTGTGATGGTAGTAGTGGTAGTGGTCGCAGCAGTAGCTGTCGTAGTGCTACAGTTATGTTGGACACGGTGATAGTAAACACTAGCAAGCGATACTCATTACCGTGTGTGTTTTCATTGTAAGCAGTGTTTACTATCTGACACTCACGTTTGGGGGTTAGATCACCCGTAGTAACGGTAATATTTAATTATATGCACAAGCACATTAATCCATATGTCTTTCCTAATGCATGGCGCTGTAAGGGTGTATTTGGTCGATGTCCGCAAAACGAATTCAAATAATGTAAATACAGACGAGTGGTCATATTCAAACAAGACATCTCATTACACGGTATTGTGGCAATATATCTGTCTGTCTGTCTGTCTGTCTGTCTGTCTGTCTGTCTGTCTGTGTCTATCTATAAATATCTTCTTCTTTCGCTGTCAGTCGCGGTTGCGACTACGACTGTTCGCTTGGTGCCATGCGTAGGAGTCCTCTGCAGGTCGGTCTGTCCTGGGCTAGGTCAAATCAAATCAAATCAAATCAAATCAAATTTATTGTAACATTTATTGTAACTCATTACAATACATACGATACAAATCAAATTAAGACAAATCATATATAATAACATATTGAGCACAACAAGGGAAGAACATTATATAATGTTATACTCCCTAGATAGTACCACTGTCTGGAGTATATTCCTTGTTTCTTCAGGTTTCGTTATATAATGTCTTTATATCATAGTTTAGGGCGGCCTCTGTTGCCAGTTCCTTCTGATAGTTGTGAAAATAGAGTTTGTTTCGGAAGCCTGTTGTCCTCCACGCGTGACCTGCCCATCTTAGGTTTGTCTGTATGAATAGTTGTTTATTCTCGGGATGTTTGCTCCTTTGAGTATTTCTTTGTTTGTAATGTGGTCTCCCCATGTTATTCCCACTTGGATCGGAGGTGTCTCATCTGTAAGGCATGTTGTTTGCTTTCGGCATAGAGTCCAGGTTTCAGCTCCGTAGAGCAGTATAGTGAGAACAGTTTTCACTATGTATATATATATATATATATATGTATATATATATATATATATAACACAATGCAAAGGTTTAAACGCAACAACAACATGCGGGAATGATCGATCTAACAGATGCTTGACGTCCTAGTAATGTAGTTCACACGCATTACCGTTATCAACATTGTTGTTAAAGGCAAAGCTTGACATAGGTTTTTAACTGTGATATAGGCAAACCATGAAGTACTTGATCCACCAATGTTGGGAAAAGTAAATGTATATACGCAGGATATGAAACATGGATGAAAAATAAAAATGAAAGACAGTGATATGAACGTTACATAACAACATAGGCTAGGATTGCTCTTTCAAAACGACAACAGATAACAGCATGTAGGAGACAGCCTGTCCAATTTGACATGACTGTAATGACGCCTATGGAATGTGAAATGGTATTACCCAGGAAAAGCGCAAGCAAATTGTGTTTTATTCAAAATGCCCCTATCAGTTTGAAAAGCAACCTGATTAGTTGGGTTACTTACCAAACTAATCAGGTTGTTTTCCAAACTGATAGGGGCATTTTGAATAAAACACAATTTGCTTGCGCCTTCCCTGGGTATAGGTGGGTACGTGCGTACGTGCGTACGTGTGTACGTGTGTACGTGTGTACGTGTGTGTGTATGTATGTACGTACGTATGTATGTGGGTTATGTGTGCGTGCGTGTATGCGTGTGTGCATGTGTGCATGTGTGCGCGTGTGTGCGCGCGTGCTTGCGAGCGTTCGCGTTTGCGTACGTGTGTTAACGTTTTCTTTATCGACGTTTTACTCGGGCGCCACATTTTCAGGGATTTCATCATCTTGAATAAAAAGTAACGCCTTTATTTTGTTCCGAAATTCTCCTTAATTGTTGTTGCAACTATTTCGATTTTTAATAATTCTTTTAGTGGCAAAGACCCAAAAAGATTACTTTTGGTTCCCTTTAAGGAATCTCACGTAATTGTGCCCTGTAATTCCAGGGAGGCGAGTTAGTGATCTATCATTCCACCTAGTGTGTGTCAACCACCCAGACACGCAATGTTTTGACCATCATCAAATCAATCAGAAGTGAATAATTGCTGTGTAAACGCGATAGAACATTGAAACGTCTTCTTTTATAACCCATAAATAATCCAAATATGCCAGCAAATTATTTACGTTGACTGAAGCGGTACTTGATTCAATGGAAAGAAACATCCAATATTTACTGGAGATATAATTATTCTAACCCCACGCCGGTGTGCCGCATATCTCGGTTGTTCAGGCAGTGACAGTCACTTCTCAAGTATGCCTAGTTTGTCGATCATTAATAGCGAATGCTAATGCTTCATGCAAACACATGCGCGTATTATACGCGAATATTTCAAAGAGTGAACCATAGCGGAGCTGTGCCCGAGTATAATGGCGTTCCCCGCATCAATTTCGTGTAGGCAGACATTAACACCCGCCGCGCTCGGTGACGATGCAGGATGTCACTTTTTTATTCGCCGTCTGTGCCGAGCCTGTGCTACCGTGTATTGCGGGCGTGCCATTCTGTCGGTTCATGTTGATTTAGCTATGAATCTCATCGACTCGAAGACCACAGTGAGGGCGATATGAAGTCCGCGCACGCCCGTTGTGACGGCGGTGGGTGGGAGGTTCTGCTAAAGGAAGTTTGCTGCGTTTTCATTGCGACACTGAACAGAAAGTATGTCAAGTGACACCACCACGTCCAGTGATGACGACACGCTCAACAATGGGACTCCCGATATAAGTACAGACAACAGTGAAGAAGACGAGGACACCGAAGAAGAACGTAAGAAGAAAGCCTTAGAAGAAGTCGACGACACAGAAAAGGTAAGGCATTCATTACTACTAGTAATCCTACCGTTGTCGGTGCCACTGCTTCCGAGTTATGTACATTCTGTTGCAATAGCAGTGATGATTACTCGATTTATTACTTGTGTTGAAGGCAAAACGTCCGACAAATAGCGCTTAGTACTAAGCCAATAGCATTTGTATCGATTTTATTTTTTTTCGCCCGCGAAAAAACACCAAACTCCGGTAGGCGTTTCTAATTACACTACGCAAAGACAGAGAGAAATGGCGTGCGCAGTAGCACAATCTTAAACAAAGTTAATTTCACATACACAGTGAGAATGTGTGATACAACATACCTCTGATAACGAACGATCACATTCCATTCCATACAACCCACGTAATTCTAACAATAATGTTGACTTTTGTCTAAAGGTTTGTTTTGTTTACATCGAGAACAAACATCACATCTTTAAGGTGTATACAGTTCTTACGGTCAGACCACAATGGCGATATGTCTGGCCGTAGGAGGAGTTCCCATCTAAACCGCTTGACCAGAAGTTGATCAGGGAGTCTTTGTCCGTCCTCGCAAGAATTGGCTCGGGTTTGGCGCATGCGTACGTGCGACTGGACGTTCGCGACAGGTGCGTAGCTGAGACAGACGTCCACAGGTAATACAGACGGTGACAACCACACTGACTTCTGTCTTGTTGACAACATGATTTGTTGTTGTTACTATTGTTGTCTTGTTTTTGTTGCTGCTGCTGCTGCTGCTGCTGCTGCTGCTGCTGCTGTAATAAGGGTGTGACAGTTGTACGTAATATGAAGTGGATGCGTTCGGGCGGTGGGTCTCTACAATAGAGCTACTGAATAATATTAGTGTATTAAAACGCAACAACAATAATAATTATTAACAATGTATAACAATAATATAATCAGTAGTGTATAATGGATGCACTCTCTGGCCCCCACTGCAGAGAGCTAACTGACATCTCCCTCGTGGCCGGCTACATCCACCTGCGCTTCCTTGACCTCTCCGAGAACAACCTGAAGAACGTGTCCCCGCTGTCCTCGCTCGCCGCCCTCCTCTGGCTCGCTGTCGACCACAACGCGCTGTCGGCCGTTGACATCGACGAGCTGCCCCACCTACAGACGGCCTCCTTCAAAGACAACCGCCTCACGTCACTTGCCGACATCTCTCACCCCACCCTCGACACACTCAGTCTCGCTGGTCAGTCTCTCACCCCACCCTCGACACATTCAGTCTCGCTGGTCAGTCTCTCACCCCACCCTCGACACATTCAGTCTCACACCCCACCCTCAACACACTCAGTCACACAGCCCACCCTCAACACACTCAGTCTCACACCCCACCCTCAACACACTCAGTCACACAACCCACCCTCGACACACTCCGTCTGAAACCCCACCCTCAACACACTCAGTCTCACACCCCACCCTCAACACACTCAGTCTCACACCCCACCCTCGAAACACTCAGTCTCGCTGGTCAGTCTCTCACCCTACCCTCGACACATTAAATCTCACACCCACCCTCGACACACTCAGTCTCACACCCCACCCTCAACACATTCAGTCACACACCCCACCCTCAACACACTCAGTCTCACACCCCACCCTCAACACATTCAGTCACACAACCCACCCTCGACACACTCAGTCACACACCCCACCTTCAACACACTCAGTCTCACACCCTACCCTCGACACACTCAGTCTCGCTGGTCAGTCTCTCACACCCCACCCTCGAAACATTCAGTCTCACACCCCACCCTCGACACTCTCAGTCTCACACCCACCATCGACACACTCAGTCTCACACCCCACCCTCAACACACTCAGTCTCACACCCCACCCTCAACACACTCAGTCTCACACCCCACCCTCAACACACTTAGTCTCGCTGGTCAGTCTCTCACCCCACCCTCGACACATTCAGTCTCACACCCCACCCTCGACACTCTCAGTCTCACACCCACCTTCGACACACTCAGTCTCACACCCCAACCTCAACACACTCAGTCTCACACCACACCCTCAACACTCTCAGTCTCACACCCACTTTCGACACACTCAGTCTCACACCCCACCCTCGACACACTCAGTCTCGCTGGTCAGTCTCTCACCCCACCCTCGACACATTCAGTCTCACACCCACCCTCGACACTCTCAGTCTCACACCCCACCCTCGACACACTCAGTCTCACACCCCACCCTCGACACACTCAGTCTCACACACCACCCTCGACACACTCAGTCTCACACCCACCCTCGACACTCTCAGTCTCACACCCCACCCTCGACACACTCAGTCTCACACCCCACCCTCGACACACTCAGTCTCGCTGGTCAGTCTCTCACCCCACCCTCGACACATTCAGTCTCACACCCACCCTCGACACACTCAGTCTCACACCCCACCTTCGACACACCCAGTCTCACACACCACCCTCGACACACTCAGTCTCGCTGGTCAGTCTCTCACCCCACCCTAGACACATTCAGTCTCACACACCCCTCGACACTCTCAGTCTCAGTCTCACACCCCACCCTCGACAAACTCAGTCTCACACCCCACCTGGTCGTTTCTATGTTTTCGCGTCTGTAGTGAACGTGCACGTTGAAATGTGCATCATTTGTTAAATAAATGTCATCTATTATGGTAAACGTCACAGAATAGTTCGAAATACATTGATGCCTCTAGTTAATTTGCCTACAGCCAATCAGATCGATCGGCTGGACTGGGCGGATGTGAGCCGTCTACAGGCGCTCAGGGTACTCGACTTGAAGGACAATAGACTGACCAGTACGGACGGGCTACTTCCGCCAAACCTCGAAGAATTATACCTGGTCAGTGTCTATGCAACCGCCAACCGTTTAGCATCAGAGCCAAATTATGATCTGTTCACTCGCAGTATTTACTGATAGGAATAGTAAATGGCCTATTAGCAAACACAAACAAATGGCGATCCTAATATAGATCTTCTCGAGAGATCATATATCACTTTTACTGATTTTGATGTTCCGGAGTTGTGACTTGGTCGATGTCTTGTTATAGCGTTAAGTGCACTGATTCATCACATATGCATTATGAATTAGTGTACTCTAGGGAACGCGTGGGATAATTAGTTAGCAAAACGTTATTATTGTACATAATTCCTGTAGCTATTTAATTTGTTTTTATAGATTTATTATTTATTACACCAATAATTATTTGTCAATTCGTTTCTACCGATTAAGATGCCCTTCTGTGAAAAAAAAAAAAAATGTGTTATTGATCTGACGTGATTTGTGTTATTTACGTTGACTTTATTTGTTTTTAGTATATCGTATTAAATAATTAAATGCTAAGAATATTATGAAAAAAGTTAATATCATGTTTGCAGGCTGGGAATGGCTTGACCAGCGTCATTGGGCTGGAGACGCTCCCCAAACTTCGGATCGTACATCTGCGGGGTAACCACATATCGTGTCTTGAAGGATTCCCGAAACTACAAGCTCTCGAATATCTCAATCTGAGGTGAGTGTGTCAACGCACCTATGCACATTCCGTGCATGTCTCACTGATAGAACGCAGTACGTGTCAGTGTCACAGGATTAATGTCTGTATCTTTTGCAGGGCTAACGACATCTCGGATTTCAATCAACTTAGTCATCTGGGTCATCTGCAGAGATTGCGAGTGCTTGTTCTGAAAGGTAGTTGTGTTGTCTTTGGTGTGTAGCAGTTGATGGTCGTACGACTACGCCTAAATGTATCATGGTTTACATTATATTTATAATATTTCATCAATGGAATACTAGTTAGCCTATGCACGCACGCACGTACGTACGCACGCACGCACGCACGCACGCACCGCAAGACACACACGCACGCACACACACACACACACACACACACACATACATATGCACACACACACGCACGCACGCACGCCCAGACACACACGCACGCACACATACACACACATACGCACACACACACACACACACACACACACACACACACACACACACACACACACACACACACACACACACACACACACACAATCAGCATTATTGTTTTTGTCAACCTCGAGGCTGAATCCGTTGTTTGTAACACGTGAAGTGTTGCCGGCCGATGAAGCCAATAGTAGCATCTGTTGTGCAGAAAACACACTCGCCAAGCTCGACGACTACCGCGTCCAGGTGATAGCGCAACTCATCGACATCGCCCTTCTGCGGCGACTTGACAAGGACACGTGCACGAACGTGGAGCGACGTGACGCACGCGCCTGGCTGCAGGAGATGGCGGACGACGCAGCGGAGGAGGAAGAAGAGGAAGAGGAGGTTGAAGATGAACAGGTACGGCCGTCATATATTTACTCAACAATAGCGTAGCCACGCATGTGCACACAGTATTGCGCTCATCAGTGCAACCTTGTCTAAGTCGAGAACTTCGGAAACAAGTTGGACACTATGCACCTGAATGGCTCTCGTGAATGTAGTTGTTTTAGATCATCACCACTTGTTCATCAAAGAAGCGTAGTCCTACTTCATGAGCTAAACCAGGTTAGTTACATGTACGGAATTCACCAGTATATGTAGCGCCACGTGGAAGCTCCACATGGTAACTTCACACGTTAACTCTACATGATAACTCCACATGGTAGCTCTACAGGGTAGCTCTTCTTGATAGCTCCACAGCGTAGCTCAAATGATACAACCACATGTTAACTAGCTTGAAACGGCAGCCCCGTGTAGTAATCATACGGTATCTCCACTTGGCAGCTCCACATGGTAGCTCTACTTGGTAGACCCATATGGTAGCTTCATACGGCTATATCATCAGCTTTTATTTACTCATTCTGTTCCACTTACAACACATAATATTACTGTTAACTATTTAGATGTTTCTAAACTTTTAATTCAGTATGCATCGCCATGACTACCTGTCGTCTCCGTCTCCTCGCTAATCAGTGGTATTGTTTTGCTACCTGGTGAAAACGTTAAATCACGTCACATATTTAAAGACCAAAAGACCGGGAATATATATATATATATATATATATATATTCTTATTTTTTTCTACGTTCTTCGAATCCTCTTGTTGCAGTTTCAACCTTTTGAACACGTTCGCTTAATCCACATTGTTCTAGTTCACTCACCTGTTACAATGAATACCTGCCTATAGACAGTGGTGGATATCTGAGTACGAATAGTCTTCGTGCGGTAAAGGGAGTAGAGCGCTTTGGGCATTCTAGGGACTGGATATTACGGTATATAGGAACTCACCTTTACCTTTACATGAAGCTAGAGTTATATCATGCTTGGTCTCATAAAACAGACATTGACTGTAGGGCTCGTGAAGGTGGTATATGTTAAAACAATACATTTAAATGCAGGAAGTGTGTCTCCACACAAGTCAAACGTATTTTAATAAAATATTGCCAACTGTATGTTTTATCATCACGCATACGTAAACACTGTAATGCTGTAATGCCTATATAGTTTTTTCTGTCTAATTATTATTGTGAACATTCTACTTTTTAATATTTGACTTGCTAAGTTGGCCTTAGCAAGTCATCGTTGATTCAAATAATGCCGACGATGCTTGTTTTCAGGAATTGGTGTTTGACTCTACGGCAGACACGGATGAGACGGAAGAAGACACATAGCGGCAGCAAACACGCATGGTTGTATATGCATCTTCGCTGTAATCCAGGAAACACATTGTTAACCTGTTCACAGAATATTAAAAGAGAACATACAAAGCCATCGCCACGCGTTTATTACACAAAACAGAACAATAACACGCGATTTCGTACACATGAATATATTAAGTACATATATTAACATAATATGTCAATAGTATACATTATATAATACGTGGAAAATGACAACTGGACTGAAATGAGGGCGAACGTGAACAGGTTGACCAACAAACTGTGCATTCGCATCACGACATTCCGTCGTTGTTTCAACACCGCAAATACAAATCAACTCGGTGGGAGAATACACATTTAACAAGGTATAGGCGCTTGTAACCAGAGATAACTCACAGCTTAATAATGGGTGCAAACAATCGGAAAAGGCACGGGTATTGCCTAACGTCAATTGACGAAACACATGCGTGTGGAGAATGGGTAACGGCAAGCAAGATTAATTTTAAATATATGTTCCTTTTTGGGTTTAGTTATTTGTTATCTGTTTTCATTCAGATATACTCTATGTGAAAATTTTCCAATGAGATGGATTTTAACTATACATTAACTAGTTCACAGTGTGATATTTCGTTGGCACTTAGGACTATAACTGTACATGACATAGGAAGTAGCATGACTCGAAACATGAAGGTAAGTATTAATATACAAACAACACTACACCAGTCATGCATTGGCACTTTGTAATATAGTTAGTCCTTAATCAGTGTAAACAACGAACAGTAACCACCATACACGTGCAGTACGTGACCCAAACGTTATATCGTACTGTTCGTATATCGTAGTGTCATCGTCACTGTCGCGGTCGTTCTCGTCGAAGGTCAAGGTACGTTTTCGACATCCGCGCTGAGGACGAACTCACTGAAAAAAAACCGTATGCATATAAAATAAACCACAATTGTTAAGTTGCAATTAACAGTCATATCATTGAAATTCTCAGTTTTAGAGATGCACAGTGTACATTCAAAATGTTTCTCAACGAGTCAGCGTGATTAATTGTCATATATACCGGTACTTGTAAATGCGCACCTACACTCGCACGCACGCACGCACGCACGCACGCACGCACGCACGCACGCACGCACGCACGCACGGACTCACCTACCCACACATCCACACACATACACACACACTCGCACACGCACGTACGCACGCACACGCACGCACGCACACACACACGCGCGCGCGCGCGTGCCTTTCTCTCTATGGTCAATAGGATCACCATATAAAAGTACCTTCTTCACTGGTTTGTCGTCGTCGTCTTCCGATGATGATTCTTCTGATTCCTGCAATTATAAGTTTAATCAATGTCATAAATTGTGATGTCAACAACAACTCGACATCACAATTTAAGGCCGGTTTACACGAGCGATGTGTATCCCGTTTTACTGGGCAATATAGCATCGCATGATAAAGCGCAGTTAAATTAGGAGTGCTGGAAGACGAGAATTATGTCTCGATACTGCAACCTAGATATTGACTGGCGCCTCTCTCGATTTAAGTTTTGTCGACACTTCACGAAAGGCGTACCTACTGTTAGTCGCTGAGTGGCAACTATTGGCGGACTAGCACCGATGCTATCCCCGACACTATCGCACACATTGGCTAAATTAATTAAGTCGTTTTTACGGAGAGCGAAGAGAATGGGAGAGAACGGCTGGCAAAGAAAACAGATGGCAGAAAGTGGAGGGGAAAAGGAGGCGAGGAAGACCTAGACTGCGATGGGAGGACTGCGTAAAGAGAGACTTGGAAGGATTGGGAGAGGAGTGGAGAATGAGAACAAAAGATAGAGGGGAATGGAGACAATTGGTAGAGAAAGTAGTGCAAGATAAATGAGGAAAAAGGAGAGGCAAAAATAAAACTGAAATCGAGGAACGGAACCAAGGCCAGCCTCACCGTGACGACAGGGAACCAAGGCCAGCCTCACCGTGACGACAGGGAACCAAGGCCAGCCTCACCCTGACGACAGGGAACCAAGGCCAGCCTCACCGTGACGACAGGGAACCAAGGCCAGCCTCACCCTGACGACAGGGAACCAAGGCCAGCCTCACCGTGACGACAGGGAACCAAGGCCAGCCTCACCGTGACGACAGGGAACCAAGGCCAGCCTCAACCCTGACGACAGGGAACCAAGGCCAGCCTCAACCCTGACGACAGAGAACCAAGGTCAGCCTCACCGTGACGACAGGGAACCAAGGCCAGCCTCAACCCTGACGACAGGGAACCAAGGCCAGCCTCAACCCTGACGACAGGGAACCAAGGCGACAACGCGTCAACACGGTAGCGGACAAATTGTACAATTAATTGCTTGTGTAAACCGGCCTTTTCTTTACGCTTGTAAAACTGCTTTACGACGTCATTGGTTCAACTGCCCTGGGCAACTTTACGACGTCATTAGTTCAACTGCCCTGGGCAACTTTACGACGTCATTAGTTCAACTACACTGGGCAACTTTACGACGTCATTAGTTCAACTGCCCTGGGCAACTTTACGACGTCATTGGTTCAACTGCCCTGGGCAACTTTACGACGTCATTAGTTCAACTGCCCTGGGCAACTTAAAACATGATGTTGACCGTAGAGTCTTTGGAGAAGCCACCTGTTATAAAAGCAAATATTCGATGAACAAGCACATTTATTCTTATTACTTTGATTTACTTACGGAATCAGATTCTTCTTCTGACGATTCCTCTTCTGATGAAGATTCATCTTTGGATTGTTCCTTAAATGAAATAAATTGACGTTTGTGAAGTGACACTATATTCTAAACCTTCTTAGAGAAATATTATGAATACATCCGGGAAATAAAAGTGCGGCGACGTCAAAAGATGACGTCAGAAATAGCTATCGAGGAGAAGAGAAGCGTCAACAGCAGCTCATCAGGCAAGATACTGAAAATATGAATTGGATTTGGTTAAGGGACACCGCACCGCAACAAGACAATACGAATGTTACACGGCAAACCTGGGAGTTCAATCCAAATCCTGCGAAATCAACAGCGCGACTGACTGACGTCACCACACAGGCCACACAGTTAACACAATAGATGTAGTGTGGTTATTGATACAGTGTACTTTATACAGAGCGTTCACATAGTTCCGACTGACTGACGTCACCACACAGGCCACACAGTTAACACAATAGATGTAATGTGGTTATTGATACAGTGTACTTTATACAGAGCGTTCACATAGTTCCGACTGACTGACGTCACCACACAAACCACACAGTTAACACAATAAATGTGGTGTGGTTATTGATACAGTGTACTTTATACAGAGCGTTCACATAGTTCCGTTGCGATAATATTAAACCATATACAAGACATCACAAGTCTTTACGTTTACATTATAGTTCATAATAAAAACAATTATTTCGTATTGGTATTATATAATATTTATACTCACGTCTAAATATCAGTATATTTATTGTAACAAAATCATATAATTGCACCTTCTTTACTTCCTTGTCGTCCGTCTTCTTTGCCTCTTTAGATTCATCTTCTGACTCCGAATCTGATTCCTCTTCTGATGACGATTCTGACTCCGACTCTGACTCTTTTGCAGCGCTCCCTTTGTCGTCCTTCTTAGCTGCAGTTTTTGTATCCGCCTGAATATCACATCAACATATCAATCGTTATTTTCACTTCGGAATTATATCGTGGCAAAGACAGCAGTAGACTCAACGCCGCAGAGAATCAAAGCAATAAAATATCGACAAATGATTATCATCAGACAGATACACAATGCACAACTGCTCGAATTAGAATATGACACGGTTTGAATAACAGCACCGCTGCATCAACATATGTTTACCTTTCAACGAAAATTATTGCTTATTTTGATAAACCCAGCTAAGACCAGTCGCACCAACAGGACGGTCTGAATGGTCGAGGATAATCCCGGAACAACATGTCCTGCATGGCATTTCGGGAAATAATAACTCTCTTGGCACTTTGACACCAGTACTGGCATAGCGCCAGCATTTGTAGCATACAGCAGTGAATTCCAACATTCGACTATGTTCTTCAGTCATAAGTATTCCATTTATGGACATTAGCTATGTTACTGTTTACTAGGAACTAAATCAAGCATGCTAGTGGTTGTGGGAATGAATAACAACGGTCACGTGCGTAGGCCTTCATACCGAAAATAATACACATTTATGCGAACTGAGTTAGGTAGCTGGATTGCAAGAAATACTCTAGAACCTTCTTCGTGTCTTCCTCTTCGCTGCTGCCTGATTCCTCTTCTGACGAAGATTCGTCTTCCGATTCTGACTCTGAACTTGACTCTTCCTTTTTGCTAGAATCAACCTACGTTATCGAAAAGGAACGTGACAAAAGCGTCATGCGAAGGCAATCTCAGAGCATACAAGCATGGTCTTAACACTACTGTGCATCATATAAAAATATGTGTTTAAAATACAGAATTGTCTATAGCAGTTCCCTTAAAGGGAAACAACTGGTAATTGTTTGGGTTTTGGGCATCTAAAAGTGTTAATAAAAACCAACCATTTGCAATTACAAGTAAAAATACTATACCAGTAGTTTACTTGAAAAGACGCACAAAGTGAGTTGTACGGACACCGTCATTTTCTAAGAAAGGCTAACGTCACGAGTTTCTACTGTTCCAAATCGCTGACCTAGGAATGCTTGTCTAGATTGTGACGCACAATAAACCCAAATATTGTGGGAAACCGTTTGTTCGCATTTGTAATGAAATGTTCTCAGCTGATTATGCCACTTTCAATCAAGTAAGTTGTTATTATGTATATTGTAAGATGTTAACATCCACATTTCCATAGTCATTACAGAAGTGTACAACGTTAGTAATCGCCAAATTTGCATTTTCGCTATAACTTGTAAAACTGTTACGTCCGCATGGTGCACCGTATGTTGTTATAATAGCCGTTTATGCATACACAAGGGTAACTCAGCTTTTGAATAGAAGGGAATACGAGAAACCAATAAATGAGTCGGACTATTCGTATACATGTTCAGCAAAACTAGGAACTTGGCGCGTCATAACCGACGTCACAGCTCGGCGTTTATTAGTCAATTTACTGCGCCCTGGGCAAGATATCAGTCTCCATGATATCGGACATTTTATTACGATCTTCAACTTTGAGACTGCATTCTGAGTTAATCACTACCGTGACAATGTTGATTGTATTTGCAAATGGTTAGTTTGTGTTAGGTGCATAACACTAACATGTTGTCTCCTGTTTCCATGTAAGTTTAAGTCTACTATAATGGTCGCGTATAGGAAATAGGTGGCACTATAGGTAAAACATATTCACACGACATCTAAGTACGTATGGCGAGGTTGTCATGCATAAGAAGGAACAACACAATAGCACAATATTTAAACACGGACAACTATAAGCCTATATCCTGTTTTCGAAATAATGACGCCAACTTCTTTTGGATTTTCCTTGGCATCTTCTACCTTAGCGGTTGCGTCCTCTGACTTAGTAGTTTTGTCTTCCTCCGATCCGTTTGAATCATCCTCGGACGAAGAATCCTCTTCGGATTCAGACTCTTTCTTTTCGCTAGATGTACCCTGGGTTAGCAAGAAAGCGGGCAACGTGAAGGCTGGGGGCATGCTGCCACGGTAGCTGCCGCCACGCGAGCTCTACTAACAACGTATCATTTACGTCTAATGTATCTACAGAAAACAATCAATCTGTCAAATCCAGTATACTGATTATCATGGTGAAATAGTGTGTGCTTATAGTGAATTGGTGCGAAACAAAACTATTTACGACACGATTAGAGGGGATAGTATATTAACATGCGCTGGTTAATCTTAATAATAGTGATTAGTCAATATTACATAGGTCAACTAACCTAAATAATATTTACTACAGCAGTATCAAAGTTAGTATAAGTCATTTCGAGAAAGACGACTAGTCT
Source organism: Paraescarpia echinospica (assembly GCA_020002185.1). NCBI lineage: Eukaryota > Metazoa > Annelida > Polychaeta > Sabellida > Siboglinidae > Paraescarpia > Paraescarpia echinospica. The sequence goes on along the minus strand of CM034537.1, from coordinate 32,694,951 downwards.
ACAACACATGGACATAGTGTGACTACTCCCACGATAAAAATGAAAAAATAAACATTACATTGCAGCATATAACAGACGGATACACTGAAAGTAATAAATATCACAGTATCAGTGGTTTCTGGAAAGAATCAGCCGCGCGCACGCATAGGCAGCTGTACCTTCGTTTTGTCATCTTTTTTCTCGTCTTCCTCTGATGACGATTCCTCTTCGGACTCGGATTCGGACTCGGATTCGGACTCCGACTCCTCCTTGGTTTCCTTCTTTGCTTCAGACTGAAACATTAACTTCAAGTTACTCAGCCATTACTCATTAAGTTCACAACAACTGCAACTTTGTATTCATAAAACTAAACTTAACATCGGCAAACGTGCTTTTTCTGTAGCTGCTCCAAAAATCTGGAATCAACTCCCTGTCACTTAAAAATAATCTGAAACTATAGCTACCTTTCGTAAAAATCTCAAGACTTATTTATTTGAAATCGCATTCCCATCCTAACCTTCGGCGGCCCCTTGCTCTAACGATGACTCTCGCTTGTTCCTGTTAACGATTTTGCCCAATGGTAGTAGCGCCTATGAGATCAGATTCCTGGGAATATTGGCGCTATAGAAGTTTGTCATTATTATTATTATTATTACTGCTCAGGGCTTAGGGATCATATATGAGAACGTCGATGTCCAATATCAGACGAAAGTACTTTCATCTGGCCTCAGCCTCCCGCCCCCCGCCCCGCCCCTCAGACGAAAGTGTATAAACACTGATATGATGACACCAATATACAATTAACAATATCGGTCAGAAGCATAAAATATCGATGTCCGACGCCAGACAAAACTGCATCCGACCCCCCTCCCCAAACGAAAATAATTTCGACTGATATCGGACACCGACGTTTTGAGATGATCCCCTACTTGCTGACATTTAAGTAAACATCGAATAATAATTTAGCAATGTCGGCATAGGCGGGTTCAGGGGGGCTGGGGACACGTGCCACACTAGAACTTTGGAATTTGTTACAGCGGCGCGACGGCAGAAACTTTTCAATAGTACCCCCTGCCCCCGTCTTCCAATGTCACGAACGATCCGGCAGCGCGCAGAGTCGTGCTGAAGGTCCGTCTCAGACCACCGAATATGAATTTGCGTCGGCCGCCAGTGCAGGTTTTTGCCCCCCCCCCCCAAGACTATCCCCTCTGGATCCGCCCCTCTTCGGATATGAGATGTTATTACCTTCTCGGCCGTCTTAGCTGGTGTTTTCTTCTCTTCCTCTTCCTCTGATGACTCAGACTCGGATTCAGAGTCTTCCTTCTTTTTGTCGTCTTCTTTTTTTGATTCCGCCTAACAGCAGACGATATTTGTATAAACGGGTAATTTCATCAACTAAGACAAGTCTTACTGAGCTGATTACCGAAAACATAGCAACTCTCGATTGGAATTTCAGTGCCATAGTAACCAACACAACACGGCCTGGGTCTATAGGGATTTACACATAATGCCTAGTAAAACATTCGAATTAAAAAAAATGGCATATATGTAAACTGTGTTTATTCAGTATAGTAGCATGTGTCAAAAATGTCGAAATACCAATCTCGTGGACCATTGGTCTAATTTTGATTCAACTGGATTCTATGAGTTACGAAAACTAGTACGGATTATGAACTAGTCGTATGTGTATGTTATCTTAGATTACCTTCGTGTCTTTCTTTGTTTCCTTCTCCGACTCCTCTTCAGAAGAACTCTCTTCTTCTGACGAGGATTCTTCAGATTCAGATTCTTCCGTCTTCTTCTTCACCTCGTCCTGTAAACAATCTACCATCAGTCACTCGACTTGTCATCAAATCTCTCATTCCCCCTAGTTTATCAACATCGTCAGTTAATAATAATAATACACTAGTATATACCCACAAACAATTCGTTTACATTGATGACATCACGTGAATTGATTACTAACAACTCGGTTCTCTCGGTTACGAGACAAACCCTCCAGAAAAAGTAGAGAAAACTTATCAAAAACGTGTAAGTAAATACTGTAACTCTAAACAAATATAGGTGTGTTGTTTGGAATACATCGCCAATTGGTACATCAGACGTCAATGGTCCACGAAAGCGACTGGATGTAAAAAAGGGGTGTGAACCTTATTGTCCCGGAGGTGATGCACTTAGCTTATTAATGCATACACCACACACACACACACATACGCACGCACGCTAGCACGCACTCTCTCTCTCTCTCTCTCTCACACACACACACACACACCCACACACACACACACACACACACACACACACACACACACACCCACACACACCCACACACACCCACCCACCCCCACACACACATGCAGTGATGTTCACCTCTTCGTAATTCCGGACGTCCCTTTATAAGCTTTTTCTTTTTTTGTATTGCCAAAAAAGTAACAGCAACTTTTACGTCATCCAAATAAACGGTCGAACAATAACATTCCACAGACACGTACGAATTAAGTCTTTTCTATAAAATACATTTAACTGGACAGTCATTGGAATCATTCAAAGAAAATAATGAGGTTTAGCACATTAACACGTGCCTTTTTATCAACTTCTTTTTTCTTTTTGTCGTCTTCCTCTGACGAAGATTCTTCTTCCGACGAAGATTCTTCTTCTGACGAAGATTCTTCTTCCGAAGAAGATTCTTTCTTTTTATCATCTTTCTTCTCTTCCTTCACAGAAAAAAAGGATAACATACTGAAATGTTTAACGATTGCCTGGCATGTACGATCTGAAGTATGCGCATTGAGTATTTAATTATAAATGACTCAGTAATTAGTACACGTTTATTTATAATCTAACAACACATACATGAATGCAAATATAGATCAATAATAATAGTAATAATAATAGTAATAATAATAGTAATAATAATAGTAATAATAATAGTAATAATAATAGTAATAATAATAGTAATAATAACATTATTATAATCGAGCTTGCGGTAAGTTTATGAGGGTAAATCAGTTCGTTCCTTAACGGTTCTGAAATTAAAACGTAGTGTGCACGTAATATGTAATACGTAACCTAACAATTGACCTATCCATCACGTGACCTGTTGCCTAGCAAAACCTCCGTCAAGCCATCAGAAAACACGTGGTAGGTTTGGACATATATATTGTTGAAATTCTGTTCACAAAAGTGTTTCTGTATGACAAAAACATGAGGCAAAGTTTTAAAAGTGACAGCTCTATGTAAGAATGTTTGATTTAGGCAAAGGCAAAGCTTGACGGAGGTCACGGCAAAAATTCGATTGTGACGTAGGCAAACCGCGTGGTACTGATTACAGCAATTGCAGGGAAAACTGGGCAAAAAGGGGAAACGGCTCCTGCGTCACAGACTTGGCAGTAGACGCAGACACTATAATGCTTATGTCTATCATCATGCTAGTAGTATAGCAATATGAATATATTTGACAATTCTACACTATCACGACGGCCTATCGATTGACGTAAACACATTTTCTCCGAGCTTCGTTATTTTGAACAAACAACGAGTATACGCGAACGCGTTATCTTGCTTACGTAACGATCGATGCTCAGTGTTTTCTAACATTTTGTAAATATTACTTTCACGACTGTCTTATATCCCGCCAGGTGACGGTCATTTTTGCTAGTAATGCTAATGCTAATAATAATAATGTATTCAACAAAATAAAAACGGTGTCAGTAGTGAGATCAATTGATGGTGGTTAAGTCATTGTTTGTTATGCTAATTACCCGACATGTACAGTTTACAATAATTACAAAAGTATTTGGGCTCTGTAGCGAAGTCAATACATAGAACGCCTAAATAATTACCATATCAATATAAGTCAACAAATAACATAATAGTATATGATTAAATAACTACAACACGATGCAGTATCAAACTGGATTTACAACGTTCAAAAAGTATTAAAACTACGATTAACACGTAACAACCACCTTTTTGGTTTCTTCCTTTTTCGTGTCTTCCTTTATCGTTTCTTTCTTTTCCTCCTCCTCCTCCGAAGATTCCTCTTCGCTGCTTTCTTCCGAGGAAGATTCTTCTTCCGATGAAGATTCTTCTTTTTTTATCTGACAGATTAAAAATGACTAAGATTAGTATTACATAAGTGTATTTCTCTTGTAAAAAGATGTTTCACAAGTTTACTGGCCACTGAATTTCGACAGTATAAACTCAAATGTTATCAATGGTATTGTGAAATTATTCTTTTACCGTTTTAGTGTCTACTTTTTTCTCCTCTTCTTTTGTTTTCTTTGCAGCCTCATCTTCACTTTCTTCCTCCGAAGATTCCTCCTCTGACGATTCTTCTTCTGACGATGATTCCTCCTCCTTTTTCTTGACCACGTCCTTCTTCGCTTCCACTTTCTTCTCTTCTTTTTTTACTTCCTTCTTCTCGTCTTCCTCGCTTGAAGACTCTTCCTCACTCGATTCCTCATCCTCGCTACTGGACGCCTCCTGAAAGCCAGTAGCACGTGTTCACGTCATAGCATATTAATTATATATCCGTCAGCAACAGTAACTGATTGTTATAACGTTATCAGTAAAAACTAGTATTGTTTTAGAACAGAGCTATCATCTCTAAGTGTGAAATTACGCAAACATTAGCAAACCGATCGACATCTTAATCAACATAGCAAAATTAACAATGTTCCAGATTAATTTACTTGCTAACGAATAGAAACCGGGAAGCTACGAGTGATGGGAATAGAAGGTACAGCCTAAAGGGAAATGGGGCACAGCAACCCAACGCGGGAGGTGGGCACATAATTTGCAGGTTTAGGTGACGGTCCCGTGTCTGAGGAAGGCCTGGTTTCAAACACTTGGGAAACCCCGATACGCCAGCAAATCATAAGGTAAACACAAAGCGGCTGAACACTCCGAGTTGACGCTGGTGCATGAAAAACAGGGAAGGGTAGGCAAAGACAAACCTACCAAGTGTCAACGTTGGTAATGAGAAAATTAAGTCATCTTGCCGCCTGAAACATTGGCTAACGTACACCACAACATATCACAAATATGAATATATTGATATTAAAAGCGTACACGAACACACATACACACAAACGCACAAACGCGCATTCACACACATACCCGCGAGCACGCGCGCGCACACACGCACACACGCACGCACACGCACGCACAATTGAAAATAATATATTAACGTAGCTACATCGACTACATTTAACCGTATTGATAAATTGACTATATCGATTACAACTAACATGTACTACTACATTGGATTACATCAACTACATTTAACTACATCGACTACATTTAATGATATCGACTAAATTTGGCTACACTGACTACATTTAACAATAGTAGTATCGACTACATTTCACTATGTCAACAATACTTAACTACACCGACAACATTTGACTATATCGCCATGAACCAACTCTTGCGTGGTGCATTCAACATCCAACTGCTTATTCTCGTGGACAGGTATAGCGGCCAATCGCGACCCGTCCAGTTGTCATCGTGGATGTACGTTTGATTAGACGTAGAATTGTACGGTTGCTCAATTGTTGTAGGAATGTGTACGTTCCTACTTACGCACATTCAAGCTGCTACGTACGCCCCATATTTGTTAGAATGAACGTGTCTAAAACAATTCTTAACACCGTTGAAGAATGAGTGTTTACGTAGCAAGGTCTACGTACACGTCTTACAACTCTGTTTGGTCGTGCAGGTGAACTACATACAGCTGAAACATCAAACAAGGCCATACACCTAGTACCACTCTCACTGACACAAACCACCCCAGTGCCACATCAACGTAAACTCACAAGACCGCAACGTCAAAAGACGTAACTCTATACTATACAACATTAACCGAAAACAACGATACACCTATTTCATACAGACAAACTAATATAATCTAACCATGAAACAGATACTACACAACTCGCTGCAAGCCATTTCCTACGTCTAACTACTATTGTACCTTTTTCGTTTTATCTTTAGTCTTCTCCACTTTCTTTTTCCCATCCTGTTTGGTTTTGTATTTGTGCGTTATCTTCGTTTTCTTCTTTAAAACAGAGTACGGTAAACTTACGTTGTGAAAATCTTACCATAAAGAGTGGGTGTACCCGCGGTTTTCAGTAGCAAATGTGTGTGTTATGTGTAGCCGATGTCAGACAGTTGCATGTTTCGGACTAAACAATGCTATATCTAGGACCACAAAGCTCAGATAGTGCAAATATATTTGTCACAACATAAACTTGATTAATAAAACATAAATATGATATAAACAAACACCGGTATGAGTTTAATTACTTACAATTTCAGTTTTAGTATGTCGTCTAAAGAATTGTTCTGCTCCGGAAGCGTTCTTTAGCCTGTGGATCTACTATAGGCATGTAGATATACTGTTGCCTTCTCAAAATACATTCCTGTTTAAAATCACCTAACGATCTCTATTGCCATGCCGTTATAACTTTCGAAAACTTGTTTATTTGTGTTTCCGATCGCCTTTCAACGGTATTGGATTGCTTCATTAGATTATGTACGTGGCCAACGTAGATAGATCGTCTGTCACGGCGCCATACTTGTACAAGATGTTGCTATTCGTAGATCCTACTGCCATGTTATGAAACTGGACAGTTTAGCAGCTTGTGTTCACTATGGGGTGTATAAAGCGAGACATTCCGTTAACGTCGACACCTACATGCGCGCAGTTGATTGTACACATGCCGTGGCACACCACCATCACCCAAATGGCACACGTTCGCAGAGATACAACAGACGACAGCTGGAACGAAGACCGAGAACAACAGGACTGGAGAGTGACATACTTGCTTTATTCCTCTAGTGCAGTCATTCACTTCATCTGTGATCCGTGCAAGACTTGAATACCATACGAGAAAATCACCGATGTGTCTATCAGACGTTCAGAGGCAACTGTTCAAAATTGACGCCAAGCTCATTCGCATCAATAAAGATACACTTTCCCGCCATCAGACGTAGGACTTAGAGGTAGCGCATGTCAGGCCAGTACTCATAAAACCGAGCCTGGACAAAACTGTTTTGAGTAACTACAGACCCGTTTCTAATCTGCCCTACTTGTCCAACTACTTATGCAAGACAATATAACGTGTCGTTGGCGAGATTGACAGCTCACATGTCACAGCACAATCGCAGCGAGCCCTATCAGTCTGCAGACAAGTTCACATACATCGCTGAGATGGCCTTTGTCGGTGTGCAGAACGCAATCCTGTTCGCAAAGGACATTCGGAACGTTGTTATCCTGGTAGTCCTAGGTGTATTTAGGTCTGGTCCGAAAGGCACTTGATGTCCCACCGCTGTGACACTCAAGTCTACATCCCATTGAAACACGGCCGCGATGACACCCTGCGGCTGTTGTGCTCATTGAGGTTTTCAGGTTTTTAGAGATAAGGCGTGACTGAGCTCCAAATTGGTGAAATTGAAAGACTCAAAAAAAAATTCGTGTTCGGTTCTTGCCAATAGCTAAAGAAACTCGTCCGCGTGACTGTTGTGTGCCGGTATGCAAGTTTCCACCATATTTCAACAATTGGACGTTACCTAACGTCTGCAACAACTAACGAGTAGCACATGTGTTAGTTACCAGCAGATTCGACGTTGGAAATGCGTTTTCCACCAAATCCCGCTGACTTAGATATAACGGCTGTAGAGAGACCAGAGTTGGGCAGCCGCCTTGTCGATGGCGCTACGAAGTACAGCCCGGCCACCGCTACTGATCTTGCTCCTCGTACAACGAGCACAGAATGGGCATGCACCATACTGATCAGACAATGTCAACTGGTTAGATCGTCACGCTCCAGTGAATGCAATCTGCTTAGCGCCACGCATGGCGACACTGAGAATACCGATTGTTGCCACGGCATCTAGCGTCAACAGCACTAGCGGATGCTCTTATTAAAACTAACCTTAAAACTCACTTGGTTTCTAGAACATTCTGTACGGCGCCATGGACATTTGGACTATTGGAATGACATCTTTGACGCGTCGAATGGTATAGCAAACACGGTCGTAGTGTAGCAATACCGGATAGTTGCGTGATTTAATCAGGACTGTATTTTGGAAAAGTTATTTAGCTAAAAGTACATCCAGAGACCAATGAACCTTTCCTGAAAGGCTCGTTTGCCATTTTAAAATTAATTGATCAACAAGACAATACATTCTTGCAAGGTATTTACTATTAAGAACTATGAGATACCATTACACAACGGTTCCGGGAGTAGACCTGAATGCACAATAGTTTACCTCCTTTGTCTTTGTCGACTTCTTTTTCTCGTCTTCGCTCTCCTCTTCAGACTCTTCTTCCGATTCGCTTGACTCTTCCTTCTTCGGCTTTTTCTCCTTTTCTTGTTCCTTCTGGCAAACCAAACATATGTATTTTACATTGTCATTTGCTAGTATAACGTATATCAAAGTGTGCGTTCATGTTCACAAGCGGACACACCAATACACACGCGCGCATATACACTCGCGTAAACATACGCACACGACCATAACGCACACATTGGATTACATTTACCTTATCTACTTTCTTTTTCGTCTTATCTGTTTCTTCCTCACTGCTTTCTTCTTCACTTTCACTTTCCGATTCCGACTCTTCTGTTTCTGATTTTGTTTTCTTCTTCTACAAGATTATTTCAAAAATGTTGTAAGCGTGGAGGCACAGTAACTAGAGTATCGGATTCTCAATTGAGAGAACCCGGATTCGAATCCTGTTGCTGGTGTTTCGAATCTTGGGCAAGTTCTTTTATTCTACGTTGCTCCAGATCATTTAGCTATATGAATGAGTACCTGGCTATAGACAGTGGTGGATATTTGTGTACGAATAGTCTTCGCGCATTAATTGCAAAGTGGCTTAATCTTCCCGGAGAAGTCAAGATGGTGTTCGATTGAACAGGTTTACCAGGGAGAAAACTGTAAGGCGCCTTGAGCTGGAACTTACATTTACCTTTACTTACTTCATTGATATCACATGTAATACATGTGAATAGTGCATCATATTTTCTGCCATACTATG
>CM034537.1:32613423-32680923 GCA_020002185.1 Paraescarpia echinospica | reverse complement strand
ACAATACTCATTTTAACTCAACGAGATTGTTTTCTTGGTTATGTACGTATTATAAACTTCACATACACGCGCAAGTTCCCACCTACACACACGCACGAATGCAACCACATTTGCGCATGTGCGTGCGTGCGTGCGTGCGTATATGTTGTGTATGCGTGTGTGTGTGTGTGTGAGTGTGTGTGTGTGTGTGTGTGTGTGTGTGTGTGTGTGTGTGTGTGTGTGTGTGTGTGTGTGTGTGTGTGTGTGAGCGTGTGTGTGTGTGTATGTGTGTGTGTGTGTGTACGTGTGTGTGTGTGTGCGCGCGCGCGCGTATGCGTGTGTGTGTATGTGCGCGCGCGCGTATGTATATGCACATGCGTGTGCACCGGCGTACGTGCGTGCACATGTGTGTAGCAAAGAAAGAATTGAGTATATTGACTAGTCTTACCTTTCCTTTCTTCTTCTTTTTCTTCGGTTTCTTTGACTTCAAATTCTCTGTCTTAGCAGCTTTAATCTCCTACAGAAAAAAAAGACATTTTGTTGTTAGTAGGTTGCTAATACCTTTATCGATTAACCCTCGTTATAGTAGTTTAACCACACGAATACAATATTTTTATTCGCGATTGTAGTCGACCTGTCTGGAATGCCTGCCAAGCCCTTAATATGTGCATATAAAATAGTGGATTATATTTTTTAAATGTGGTATATCATGAGATCTAAGAATGTATTATTATTATCCATGGGGGATTCGCCATGATGTACACCGCGCCTTATTCTAACACATGCACACGTACGTTTCCTGTGTCATTCGAAATAGTTAGGTACGTCCCTTAAAGTTAACTAGAAACCCTTTTATTTCTCAAAAAGCAAAAGATACTCCTACATGACGGTCGACAAGCTCTAAATACTGGAGTACTTGCGATACGACTAAAGCTAGAATTTCATATGTGCGGAAACGACTTGCAGAATGAGAAATACCCCAGTAGTGACGTCACCTGGGATTTTCCTGTCCGATTATTGTACAGATACGATTGGAATCGCTACATAGAGCAATACGATTTTCGTATTAGCGTGAAAAAACGCTTCCTCATTTGTACATATGGAATTACTCCTATTAATTACCACTAGGTATTCTATAGAAGTACTTGCGCTACGGCTAAGTACCACGGCGACGACTACACGAAAGAGAAAGAGAGAGGCAGGCAGTCAGGGACGGAGGGAGGGCATGCGGGCGGACGACGTACCTCCTCTGCCGGCTGGTACTTGATGGCGTATTCCACCTCATCCGTCGGGATGTCGATCTGCAGGTACTGGAAGAGTTTATCGCTCTCCAGAGCATCGAAAAACGTCTCGTAGTCCTACAACAACACGAACACATCAGAAGAACAGCTCACAGCGAACTACTGGAATCCACGTCAAATGTAGATATAAGAAATATCCGAACTATAGCAGGGAACTGGCCCGTAGCCTAAATACCTTAAATTCGATCAACACTCATTTTAACTGTTCTAATGAGTCATTGTAGCAGATGCACAAAAGTAGTAAACGTAATAAGGGCAATGTATGATATTAACATACGTATACCATATGAAGGTTGTGTATCGATTTCTTTTGGAAGTCATACCATTGTCATATAGGTTTACTTGTCGAAGTATACATTCTCTGAACGCCAATCTGCATATGTGATTTTGGTAAATTCCATAAAATAATGTTTATATTTGAATAGCCTAACACCTGAACCTAAAATTTGTTGACATTGACAAAGTTTACAATGATAAACCAAATTCATCATAATTAGTCGCAGCATGGATTATGGATGATTAAAATTGTGTTTTGTTTGACTGCAAATGGCTGTACCCCGATGTAGTCGGCCTCGTTGAAGATCTGCGGCGGCAGAGTCGCCTTCTTCTTCTTCTTCTTCTCTTCCTCTTGATTCGCGTTGGTGCGCATGAAGACCCTCTCGTCGGCTCGCCGCGGGTCAGAGATGTCGATAGGCTCGTGAGTGATCTTCTTCGACTCGAGGGTCCACAGGATGTGGTCCTGTTGTTTCTTCATCTGACGAAGAAGAACCGTAATTAAGACAGTTGTTGTTGTTGTTGTGTTGTTGTTGTTGTTGTAGTTGTTGTTATAGTAGTAGTAGTAGTAGTAGTAGTAGCAGTTGTTGTTGTTGTTGTTGTTGTTGTTGTTGTCTTAATAGTGGGGATACCGGTAGATGTATGACCTATATAGCGTGGTGTCCAGTTCTTACGACCGCTTACCGTCGAGAATTATCTGGGAATCATTCAACCACGCTGGAATTTATGGGGCACACTGGCAGTACCTCCTCCCAAGTACCGCGTTCACCTGCCTGGCCGATCGCTTTCTGTGACCATTGACTTCTCATTTGAAAATGTATGTAAAAACATACAAACATCGTTATTTATGTGTAGGCCTGTTGATTTACGTGTTTGCCGCTTATCTACATTTCAGCACTACTGTATAACATGACTTTACAATTAAAATGTTCAGACTTTTTAATTTTAATACGAACATAGAGTTGTCAAAATCGCAAATGTTGACGGGGAACACTGATGAAGTCCGGGACGTTTACCTCTGAGAAAACAATCGACAGAGATCACCGTGTGCGATGCTAATTGACGCCCAGCCGCGCCTGCGTCGGAACACACTTGGAGTAATGGGCGTAAGTCGCTGTGTTTAGAAGCGCTCTAGTAACAAGACGGCATACATCATTCTTAAGTTCGGGTTCCACGGAGTTATTATTGACTGAGACAACTTCTTTCACCGCAACACAAGCGGAAGTTCAGCGCGAACATTGGGAATGTCTTAACTTGTGTGTCAGTGCATGGGCGGTTCAAATCAACAACGTGAAAGTTACGTGCAGGGCTGTAACGATTCGTTGAACACGTGGTACATTTGACAGCAGCCGCGATGGGTGTAGAATACAAGCAAACGTAGTTTCTAAAATGTTGTCGTGCTACAAGAAGTAGAATGCAAGCGTTGAAAACCGTTTCAAGTCTACCAAATTGGCACTGCCAAAATGACATTTTATCTAAGGTGATATTTTTCCTTGATCAAGGCCTCGAGGAATATTTTATCTTAGATCTTTTATGTTTTTTGGTATTTTGTGAGACATTGTGTTCTCAATAGACCGTATGACTTTACAGAATCCCCCATAGGTCTGTAGCGGTGCAAATAAACTATTTCTCCGCCAAAACTATGCACGATATGTATCGCGATACATATTTTGGAAAGATCCTCATTTACATTCCAACTGGGTTTTTTTGTCACAACGATTATTGTATATTTTCATCAGGCCCGCCCCTAGCTGCAGGGCGTTTCTAGTTAATTTTCACTAGGGTATATAATGGCCCAAAAGGGCACTTTCAACAGTAAAAAGGGCACAGTTTTCATGAAGACAAATACATACACGCACATGCACACACACACACACACGCACGCACGTACACATACATACATATGCTCACGCGCACATAGACGACGGTCTAAATGAATTGTGGAAAAACGTCTGTATTATAATTATATCACTGATCGGAATCAATATTGATATTTACAATGATTTGTAACAAACAATTAAAAAAATACTGCAACAGAGGAGATCCTTTAGAAACCCAAGGGGCTTATGTCGAGGACCACCCGGGACTAAACCTATTTTAGGTTAGTCAGTTCCCTTGGATATCAACCAATATGTTGTTCTTTTTACAACACAACTGAAAGGAAATTATTCGTCTTCAACGAATCGATGTGTTATAATGTTCCTTGATTCGTACAGCATTGACGGAGGGTGGATCAGTTGAACCTTGGTGATCAACGTCCGGGAGATGTGTCGTGTGTCTGTTCAAAAGAAAACCAAATATGGCATTCAGTTCCTGTTCGGCCGAGATACTTTCGCCTCGTGCTAGTTATCCAAACAATCTTTTTGGTCGCCACACCGTTCTCTGAACGTGAACACCTCAGTCCAAGCATCGCTCTTTGTCTTCTCCACAAAGGTTTGGCGTCACACTACTGTCTTCACTTTATTACACCGGGGCCTCCATCGAGTTTCGAACTCCCGTTTAACAGCGGTGGGCCCCGTCAGCTTTATGGAGAGCCCCTTCTCCATTCACATCTCCAATCGCAGAATTGAACTGGCGGAAAACAGATATAATGCCAATTCAATTTCCGAGAATGTCTCAACAAGTGGTTCATGACGCTAGCCTGAACACCAGGTAAGTGCAAACTGTGATTGCTACAACTGAAGAGCAGTAGCGCATATGTTATACAATGTTATCCGATTGGTGGGTAAGATGACCGTCGATTCGGCGTCCCTGACTCGGAGCCCGGAGCCCGGAGCCCGGAGTCCGGAGCCCGGAGCCCGGAGCCCGGAGCCCGGAGCCTTGAGCCCGGGTACGAGTGAACTCTGCCACTGTCCCCCCCCCCTCCCCCAATACGATGTCGTTGTATAGCATCCCTTACCGTCTTTACCCTTTCGACAACGAAACGCAGCTTATTGAGGCTTGCACGATTTTGTGAAAACGTGGACTTGTTTAATCATTCAGTTGTTAAATTAAATTGAGTGTCAATCTGTTTGTTCAGATGAACATTTTATTAAGTTAAGGAAGTCACTTATGTAGTCAATTCAGGTGACGGACTCAACCAGTAGCACGCATTCCTCTTTTCCTTTTTCCTGCGAGGAATTATGTCACAATGACCATTTTTGTATAATTAATTTGATCCAACAAATACTCCCTGTTACGATACCTTGTATAACTTTGTTCCCCAGTAATTTGCCCTCTTATGAAACATTGTTACCCTTTTTGCAACGGAAAGTGCCATTTTATAGAGAACGTCGCTCTATTAAAACATTTTATCTTTGCCATTACATAACTCTCCTCTAAAAAGTTTTCAAGTAAAATTAACCGTTTTGACACCACCACCACAATCACCACCACCACCATCACTACCACCTCCAACACCACCACCACCACCACCACCACCACCACCACCACCACCACCACCACCACCACCACCACCACCACCACCACCACCACCACCACCACCACCACCACCACCACACCAACACCACTACCACCACCTCAACCACCTCCACCATCACCAACACCACCACCACCACCATCATTACCACCTCCACCACCAACACCACCACCACCACCACCGCCGCCGCCGCCACCGCCACCACCACCACCACAACAACAACAACAACCACCACCGCCACCACCGCCACCACCACCGCCACCACCGCCACCACCGCCACCACCACCGCCACCACCGCCGCCGCTGCTGCCAGTGTAAACCAATATGACGACGTAGACTACAATTGCGGTGTAGGCAACAACGATGAAGGAGACCATAACTACCACCACAATATTGTATACAAAAATTAATGTTTCCAACATATTTGGACTATTTGGAGATTCAACTAGATGCAAGTCGTATAATGTTTTACGACCGTATGTGCCGGGGTGTTGTCTGCAGTGGAACGTCTCTAGAACGCCACACGAGATGACACGCGAACGCACGTCCTGGGACCTTGATCACAGCAATGCTATTTCCCATTGCTAGAAATAAATAAAGAAAAGGGGCTGGAACGAGAGTTGGAAAAAGGTATTTTGGCAACTTAAGTCGCTGCCAATGTGTCGTAAACTGCCATTGCACCAACAGTACGCCCTATACATACTTCAATGCATACTTGCTATTAACAATGAACTTCACCTAGCGTTGTTTAATATACTCCTGTATACGATTATATGTTAGACATGTATGTCTAATCACTCGCTGTAGGGCTACAACGTATGCTGCGTGGCAACCTTGGCAGCTGCTACCAAGATTACCACTAGCCAAGAATTGTCGTTATTAGCTAGCCCGTCGAGTAACCCTGCCCGTCACCTTAGATAGCCCCGATCACGCGTTGCGCCATATATATTGACCTCATCTTGCCCTGTTATCTAATCATAGCCGCACATGTACGTAATTCGTCGTTTTCGGTTTATCGCCGTTGCCATGTAGCGTCGTCTGTAGACCCGCCACGCCGCCACGGTCGCTACAGCCGCCAGCTGGACAGGGGTAAGACCACATTAAGGATTCGTCCGCCATTACCGACCGAAAGAGTGCCCTTGAAAATACCGTTTTGGTGGCATGTGTGAATTTTGTTCGAGCACTTTGGCATGGCACATGTCAGTCCAGTGAATACTAAATGTACTACTACATTAGATCTTTCACGAGGTAGCAATAAACATACGCTAGTCGCTCGCGTATTCGCACAGTGGCTATTTTGCAGAACGCACCAATATTTCAAAATCCGTCACCAGATTGGGGCGAAATTGAGGGGTGTCAGGTTTGGGTGGATTTTTCTGAAAACTGAGGTATGTGAATTTTACGAGTTTTCCATAGCACTTGTGACAATGGAGGTTAAATATGCTGTGAAATTTTCAAGAAAATTGTTTGTCAAATTTAGCAGGAAATGAAGGAAACGTTATAATGGCCGCCTATGTAAAATTTAAATGTGGTCTTACCCCGACAACCCGCGGACGATAATAACTGGGCACGAGATGCGGGCCAAGGTAACCAAATTTCATATGTTCTCCTTACACAGCAAGAACCCCAGATGGCAAGTGGACATGGAAACCTGGACTTATTGAAAGTAGACAAACAACGTGTCGTCCGCGTGTAACCCGTTTTCCTATGATATTTGGTCAATTATGTCCATATTTGTTGCACAGTAAGTAAATAATGCATTCCATTAATTGACTAATCCTCTGTGAGAATGAATACGTCTTAATCCACGCCGTTCGTCGCTACTGTTACTTCGGTTCGTCTGCTCGTCGTTGTACCGTTCTTTAGCGATAAAAAGGTCATCAATGTTTCCATAACCATTCAATATCATTAACATATTTTATCTCCTCTTAACTTGTCTCTAGGGATATTAAACCACATTATTTTATGCGATTTTCGTAATTAATTACATATGGTAAAGTGGATTATATTTTCATAACTTCGTGTGCTCATCGCAGCCCGTGGTCCAGCAACTAAAGGACCGCGGTCGCCGATAGGAAAGAAAGACATTACTGCTACCCTCATTGAACGGTGTTGCCTCGAACCTTCAGTCCATTTGCCAGTCGTGAGCTGCCCGAGTCATATGTCTCCAACTACAGCAATGTGTGTCCACTCCTACCATATCTTCTTACGCAATATCGCTGTGCCTGTAGCCGTGCGTGCTGCACCTGCGCCCCGCTTTTACGAATGTCGTTATCTCATAATGGCGGCACAAAAACATTTGCTAAACGAATGCGGAACCCAGGGAAATTATACAGACCACACGGGACTATTTACAGCAAAATAAAACCATTTCCAGGTCTTGGAACTAAGCATTCTAAATTATAAACCGAGCAGACAACTGTTAGGTACCCCGGTCATCAATGTCCACAGTATGTTGAGGGGGAAAGAGTTTATTTTCATAAATCTACATGCGTACATAAGGCCTACAATAGCCCTATGTGTGACGACCATGTCATTTTTGGCAAGAGGGCCCTTGCGAAGAAACATGGTCTTCCTCCAGTTAACACCGACGTTCCTCACCTCGTACGGCCTCGAAGACGGCAGCTAATGGTTGAGCCGACTCTCCGAATAGATGCTGCCCGCGCAGGCTAAGCGTCACCCGTCAGCGCCGTCTAAGTAGGCAGCTGGAGGTTGTTTATATCTCAGGGTAAAACACCAGCAGAAGGGGCGGTATAGTTACGGTCTTGCTGTGAAACTGACAACGTCAATTTAACTAAAGTTATTAGGGCGTTCCACGAACATTTCGCTACGACAATAATTAAGTTGATTGAGTAGTACGTTCGTCACACCGGAAAGAGATACGTACAATATTTTTTTAAAGCACGCATATGGCTACGGTCACAGGGGACGACTAACGTTTAGGACGACGCATTATTATCGAAAACAAATTAATTTATTTATTTATTACTTTTAATAAATTTTCTCAAAGACCACTTATCAATAGTGTCGGCGTTTTGAATTATGTTCAAAACGGCCCAAAACCAAAATAGTCCCGGTTACGAACAGTCCCAAACCAAACATTCTGTAGACTATAATGTAGTATTGTCTGCTGTAGAACTTAGAAAATGTAGTATACATAATGGAGGTTTGGCAAGCCGCTGGTGGTTGCCTCTCATCACTGCTGGCGTCTTGATCTCCGCTACCTCAAACAGACGGTTGTCTAAGCACCTTCTGAAATGAAGCTGGTGACCTCAAACCGACTGCGTTGTGGTGTTGTTGTAGCAATTTCAACCATACACGTCAGTTTCACTCCCCCAGAAGCGTCTGTACCCTGTCCATTTCACTGGCAGTTTCAGGCTGCATGTGTTCATATTCACATTTCGAAGTGTAGTTAAAACCCGCTATTAGTAGGCCTATATCCAGATAGCCAATACCCTGCTGTTTCCAGGTCGCCCATATATCGTCAATAGTTACTAGGGGCTCGCTGCAAGCTCAAGCGCACACTCACCTCCATATTTCCCGGATTCCGGGAAATATACACCTTGATAACCATGGCGGCTATAGTCTTCGGTCCCGGTGCCAGAAACCACAAACAATCACTAGCGTAGTCCAAACGTCGCACGCCTCGCTGAAGCTACATCCAGGAAGTCTGCGATTGACGTGGAAGAGAAAACACGTCAAAAGAAACTGCTGGAAGACGGCCGGTCGAAGTCAGTCCCACTAAGGTCGGAGGAAAGGCGATAGCGGGGATATAAATAGTTGGTTCCTCGCAGCGCCCGTACGTGTAGCAGCGCGGCATGTCGGTACGTCGTGGGTCCGCCTACACGGTCGGCGTCGACCCGCGGTGCAGGGCCTTGGGTGCACACGCACGGCGCTCTCATCTCGTTCCCGCGAGGTCGAGGGGGTGGGGGAGCAGGGTGCTCGGAATAAAGGTTTGCTATTGATGCAATGTGTAACTTTTTATCAACTAATACATCGCCCATTGGGCGCGGTATCATCGTATTTAGAACACCGGTTTCCCAATTGAAAGAATCCAGGTTGCAGTTATCTTGCTACCGGTTCAAAACCTGGACAATTTCGTTCACTCCACGTTGCTTCAGTTCACGCAACTGTATAAATGAGTGCCTGGCTATAGACAATGGTAGATATGAGTGAAGGAATAGTCTTCGCGCAGTAATTACAACGAGGCTGAAAGCTTTCCAGAAAGGTTTCGATGGCTTTTGAATGAAGATATCTAGGTATAAAGCGCAAGCAGTTCCAAGGACTGAATACCGCGCTACACAAGAACTTACCTTGTTTTATCTTTTCCTACAACATAACTATATTAGCGAACCTTCCCCGATGATTCATGGTACTCTCGTTAACGCTGACAGAACGAGTGACAAGAGACAAATACAGATAATGTGACTATTTTGTCACATTTTTGCTGTGCATTACGTTACTTTTTTCAGCACTAAAGACGATCAAACAACCTAACAAAATTGGATGGAACTGTGTCTATAACTTCATAAAGTGTGACCCAAACTTTCTGTTGATATAGGCCCTACCCTTGAAATAGGTTGCTACTACATTTATTTTGGTGGTAGAGCTTTGTAATTAAACTATAGTCCCGTACAATGTAAGCGTCTTGACCTGTATATACACCCGTTGCCAACACTGCCGTGTCACATTCAGAGAATAGTTGATCCTCACAGTAACGTGAACAGGGTGTCAAGCAGACCTAGGATGGAAATACAAGTACTCGGCACTCGTGAAGTCACGTACGCCTACTCGTACGCGTGTGCAATGCACTAATGTTGTACGAGTATTTGATTAGTGCATGTCATCCGAGTACGTTTCTCACTTTGACGTGATCTGTTTAATCGCATGGTGATCAGACGTATGATAGGTACCAGAAAGTTATAAAAGATGCTGAACAATGGAATGCAGCAACCAGTTTGCATGTACATGCCTACTGGCGACCCACAGGCCCTGGCTGCTTTACTTTGCATGCTTTAAACATTATGTAGCAGTTCTCGTTGGATAATTCTGTACGTCAAAGACTCGGTTATATTACAAGAAATTAAACACACATTTAATGCAATAGCCTCTGTACCTACACTGTACAGGAAATTGCTAGGGGAAAAAGCAAGCACTGCGAAGCTGTAATAAAAATATATAATATACAAATGTACGCATATTTTACTCGTACTCGTGGAAATGTATTCGGTCCCAGGTTTAATGTCAAGATCTTATAACGGTATACATGGGTATACCCTACATGGAAATGTCCCCTTGTCTTAGCTTCAGTCGACCGAGATTGCACTTTTTAAAAGTGCATTACGTTGTAACTCTTCATACACAAAGGAAAAATAATTGCACTTACCTTGTTCCATCTATGAGCCGCCTTAGATACAACTGATCATACCAGTCTTATTAAGGGGAGACGGTTCTTTCATTTTATAATGTAAAATCGTGTTATACAGCGTGTACTCTAACACACTCACCGCCCAAATGTGTTCTAATACACTCACAGCCCAAATGTGTTCTAATACACTCACAGCCCAAATGTGTTCTATCACATTCACAGCCCAAATGTGTTCTATCACATTCACAGCCCAAATGTGTTCTAACACACTCATCGCTCAAATGTGTTCTAACACATTCACCGGCCAAATGTGTTCAAACACACTCACCACCCAAATGTGTTCTAACACATTCACCGCTCAAATGTGTTCTAACACAACTTTTAACGTCAACAGTTCAACGTATACAAAAATCGCCATGCACTCACTCAAATCACGAATAGTGAGCCCGGCTAATTCCTAGATATTTCGTGCTCGACTGGGGGTGACGACGTATCACGTGACGCACACACCCATCTCCTTAGTAATCAGACCCGAGATCAGGCTTTTGGAAACGGCACGCTGTCGTGTAACCAAACTGTCTCCTCCCGTAACACTTAAATGTCAACAACAACAACAACAACAGAATAGTTCATTAAACACATTTCGGCGGTTAATATGGTATATTAAATATAGTTTATATTGTATAACATAAGAATATCATAAGAAGGAACGGACTATATCCGTTCAGTCGTAAATAGATCAAAGCAAATAGATCACACTTGCACTGTCTGCAAGGAATCTAGGAGTTATCGTCAATGAAAATTGACACATCAACAGAAAATATGTCCATTTAGAGGGAATGGAATTGTCGCAACGGAATTACAGCAATGGAGACCGCAACGGCGGTGGAGACCACAACGGCAGTGGAGACCAAAACGGCGATGGAGACCACAACGGCGGTGGAGACCACAACGGCGGTGCGACCACAACGACAGTGGAGACCACAACGACGATGGAGACCACAACGACGGTGGAGACCACAACGGCAGTGGAGACCACATCGACGGTGGAGACCACAACGGCTGTGGAGACCACAACTATGGTGAAGACCACAACGACAGTGGATACCACAACGGCGGTGGAGACCACAACGGCTGTGGAGACCACAACGACGACGGAGACCACAACGACAGTGGAGACCACAACGACGATGGAGACCACAACGGCGGTGGAGACCATAACGACGGTGGAGACCACAACGACAGTGGAGACCACAACGACGGTGGAGACCACAACGGCGGTGGAGACCACAACGACGGGTGGTGCGGCGCCAAAGTGGATGGCCGGCACCGATGTCTTCCCTGCTGATGATGTTGATTTGGCATTCTTTCGGGTTACTTCCTTAATGTTTCATTATCGGGAGTCTGACATTCTTACTCGGTGACCACCCCAGCACAGTTGATATTACGTGAAGCTGGTTGTTTTGGCTTCAGTGAGAACGATAGTAATTTAAAGGGAATAAAAAACCTATGGCTTGAATTCATATTATATTACAACTTCCTGTACAGTACCATTTCCACCAAGACAATAATTTTGTCAGAATTCAATTTATTAATAATTCCACACAATTTACGCAGTGCAACTGATGTTCTTCGAATAGTATGCATAGTTTTGGCGCGCTTTTCGGTATGTCTAGATGTTGGGTCGAAGCAAACGTCTGAATGAGTTATTGTGTGGTAATCCGATGTAATATAAACACTAGTCGTTATAGAGGAACAAGCATTTATTTTACGGATACCAAATGTGTTGAAAAAATAAAGCTATAGAATCTCCGCCCCAGTCAACCTGACAACGACAAGACAAGCCGACCGCAAAAACCTTCACTGCTTCAGCTTATTTTGAGAACAAATGGTTTCGATTGCGACCCAGGAAAACTAATCTACATCAGTAAACACACACACACACACACACACACACACACACACACACACACACACACACACACACACACACACACACACACACAGGAAAATATTGTATCCAACTGCAGAAATTAACGCCATATGATATCATAACATTACATGAAGGAAGAGTTGTACAATTTAACATAACCCTAAATCCGGTTCATTCTGTTTTCCTCAGTCCCTGTCGCCGAGTGGTTAAGTGCGTTAGTGTTGCATCTGGTTTTACTACCGACACGGGTTTAAGTCTAACACCACACATTTTAAAAAGTGTATTTTTATTTATCTTTTCGCAAAATAATATAAACCAAGCCATTTTTATAATTAAATATAACGAATGTTTTGTAGTGATTATTTAGTCGCGACAAAAATTTAAATAATATTATATTATCGGGAATGTACAATTTCCGCTGATCTTGATCAACAAACCACAATTTGTCTTCACATATATAATTATGATATACTACTGTACAGTATAGAGCAAAGGGATTAATCTTCAAATTAATCAGTGCAATAAACCTACATTACGAATGAAAATAGCGTCAAAGAAAGAATTGTACCAATTGGTAATGTGTGTTTATTGCATTGAACCCCCTGTTTAGAACACATTTGGGCTGTGAGTGTATTAGAACACATTTGGGCGGTGAGTGTGTTAGAGTACACGCTGTATAACACGATTTTACAATATAAAATGAAAGAACCGTCTCCCCTTAATAAGACTGGTATGATCAGTTGTATCTAAGGCGGCTCATAGATGGAACAAGTTAAGTGCAATTATTTTTCCTTTGTGTATGAAGAGTTACAACGTAATGCACTTTTAAAAAGTGCAATCTCGGTCGACTGAAGCTAAGACAAGGGGACATTTCCATGTAGGGTATACCCATGTATACCGTTATAAGATCTTGACATTAAACCTGGGACCGAATACATTTCCAAGGGTCTAGGGGGCACAGTCGCGTGGGCCCATTATAAAAGGTTTGCGGGCACGTAAAATTCCTCAGGTCTAGGGGCACGTGCCCCCAGGCCCCCTGGGTCCGTCTAGGCCTATATGAACTGGAAATGTTCGTCTTAAATTATTAAATGTCCTACGTCTGAACGTGTTCGTCAACAGTCTGCAAAGACGAATAACAATCAATTTAATATATTATGTAATAAATTATGTTTCTTCTGAAACATCAGTGTTTTACATTGCAAAGGATTCAGTAGAATGTCATCAACAAAATGCCGCTAGTTCATCGTTTCTAGAGACAACCTGTTTGGTCTACTCTGCAGTCTGCTCTGGTTTTATCGTTTCGTTTGCATGCACTTTACTGATATGATTCGCCAAATGATTCCGTCGAATGAAACCTTTACTGCAGAATGTACAAAATACATGCTTTCTCTCTGTGTCAGCTTTGTGTGTCACCATGTGTTGGCCCAGGGTTCCTTTGCTCTTAAATCGCTTCTTGCACGTGTCGCATTCAAACGGCCTCCCTTCTGCCGAATACATAAATTCTTTTCTCCGGTGCATAGCTTCGTGGCGCTTTAGATGCAGGATGCGAGTAAATACCTTAGAACATGTCGCACACTCAAACTTGCTCTGTGTGCTAGCTTTCGTTGACTCGATGTTGTTCGGATTCGGATCGATGTCTCCGTGCAAATGCTGCTTTAGATGTCGCTTCAAGTTGAAAGGTCGGGAAAAGTTGGCGTCACAGTCGGGACATTGGAAGCGCGTATCGCCCTCCATGTGGTACTTTTCGTGCTGTCGCATGCAGCTACGCTTGGCAAACCGCTTGCCGCAGACGCTGCATTGGAAGGGTCGTTCGTCGGCGGTGTACGTCTCCTGCTCTACCTGCTTCGTGTGCCATTCCTGGTGGCGGTGCAGGTTCGACGACGTCACAAATGACTTGCCGCACAACAGACACTTGTACGGTCTCTCGCCCGTGTGGATTCGCATATGTGAAATCAGATTTGCCTGAACAGCGAAACCTTTCTTGCACACGCGACACACGAACGGTTTCTCTCCGGTGTGAGTGCGCATGTGTGCGGCGAGGTGCGCCTTTGATATGCACCCCGTGCCGCAGACGTCGCATGCGATGGGACGGTCGGTGCGGTGCGTCCACTTGTGATACGCCAAGCTGCTCGAGTGCATGAAGCTGCGCTGACAGACGTCGCATGTGTACGGACACTCGCCCGTGTGGATGCGCTGGTGCTTGACGAGCAGGTGACGTTCCGAGAACTGCTTCTGGCAGTGATCGCACTCGAACACGAGTCTGTGCTCGTTGTGTCCGCGGCGGTGGCGGATCATCGAGCTCTTGCTGCCAAACTTCTGTCCGCAGACGGCACACACGAACGGTGTGGCGTCAAGGTGACGCCTCGTGTGTGCAAGGTAGTTGCTCGAGTGGGCGAACCGTTGGCCGCACGTCTTACACGCATACGGCTTCTCGCCCGTGTGGATGCGACTGTGCAGCTGCAGGCCTCGCTGCCACTGGAACCTTTTGCCACACACCAGACACTCGTACAGCACACCCGTGTGCACACGCATGTGGTCGTCCAAGTAACACCTCTTCTTGAACGTCTTCCCGCACTCACTGCACGAGAAGATGTCCGCTGCACCGTGTGTCGCTGTCGGTGCAGTAGCTGCCTCCAACTTCACCCCCGTCTGTGTGGGCAGCTCTTCTCTGTTGTCGCTCTTCAACGTTACATACACAGTTTGCTGTCCATCTGAAAACGAAGTTTCCGCGTTACCCTTTGCAACTCAATAAATCAATATCGTAGTTGTGTTTTAACAACATGCTTCATTGTGCTGCAAACTGTAATGTTAGCCACTCACAACAGATTAATTAAACCACATGACATTGTGACTGTAGCACTGATAAATCCTGTTGTTGCAAACTTGGTCAGAGCTTCTCATCTATATAGTAGATCTACACTCTAGAAAATAGTGCATACGCATATATGAATGAGTTTATTCAAGAACAGCAACACAATACATGCACAGTATGATGTGCTGCTGCTGCTGCTGAAAGGACATAGCTGAAAGTGAAGTCATAGACTATATATATGCAATGCACAATATTCCTTGGGTATAAAATAATGGTTGAAAACTTGGAACCAAGAACAAGCAAAGGATTTGAAATATCACCTGCATTAAATAAATGTAATTCCTCCTGACCAGTGATCAAATATTGGTCACTAACCTTGGTCATGTTGCAGGCATTCTACTTTCACTTGGACACCGGTCTGTGCTTGTTCCCCATCACTAATCTGAGTCGATGCACTGTCACCAGTCTGTGTTAGCTCACTGTCACCAGTCTGTGTCAGCACCATGTCACCAGTTTGTGTCAGCACTATGTCACCAGTTTGCATAATCTCCCTGAGATTGGTATGCATCAGCTTTCCATCATCAGCCTGTGCCATCTTTCCATCAATGGGATGAGCCAGCATTCTGTCAGCAGTCTGTGTCAAGGCTTGGTCTGCAGCAGGCTCCAGTGATGAAGTTGTTTCAATTAATGAAATCTGCTGCTGCTGATGTTGCTGCAACGTTTCATTGTCCATCTTCACAGTCGTCAGCACCAAGTTGCCCTGTGATATCTCCACAGTCTCAGCAGACATAGCCAAACATTGGTCTTCTGCCAGAACATCTGCCTCTTTTGCCAGTTCTACAACCTGCTCGGTGACACCACCTTCACCCTCTGTCCCCAAGATGTCACCACAGAAAGCAGCTGACATGTCATCAGACTCACTGTACGAGTATGGCACCAAGTCTTCTGTCGTGCCATCAACAAGGTCTGTGACCTCCTGCGACTCGAGCTCTCTCTTAATTTTGCTACACAAACTCTTGAGCTGCTCAATGCCAAGTTGCTCTGCCAAAGCAGTCAGTGCATGGAGCTCTCCGACAGGCAGACACACATGGCCACTGTAGATGAACTGCAACATGTACTCGATGGTCTTTCCTTGCACAGTTTCTATTTGAAGGACGCAGTCTTTCTGCATCTGGGTGAGCAAGAGAGTCTGCATATTTGCACTCGAAGCACCCAGAACCAAGTCATGGGCTTGGAATTCTTGGTCATCACAAGCGCGCAGAGTGACATTGCAAAACTTGCCATCATGTCGGAAACCTTCCATGACTGAATTGATGTCCGGGCACCATGTGGCATTCTCAATGACGACAAAGTCTGACGCCATCTTTCTTCTTTTGGAAGCAGGTGATGACACTCCTTTTCCTCTCACTGCAAAACAGATCAACAACACTAAATAAGTTGTTACTACAGAGAAAATAAATGAACATTATTATGTAGCTTATTGTTTTTTTACAATTTTATGTTCACATTTAATTTCAACACAAATTGTCACACAAATAAACCAGAATATTATTACAATTTATATATAATTTGATATAGGTTGAACCAAGATACCTAAGATCTCTCAAACGGACGGACAAGTTTAGTCACCCATAAAAACCTACGTTTCCATGTTAAAAGTAAGTTGTATTAGACTAGTAGTGGTACAGTTAGTTATGTATTCTAGAGAATTGATTATTGCCAAAGCCTGGATTTGCCAAACTTATGGCCCAAACTGAAACTAAGGCTAAGCAAAGGCAAAGCCAAAGCGGGCAAAGCTCATTGACATTGCCCATAAATACGCCACTCAGTTGAACAATAAATCTTTAAAAGGCATAAGTTTCTTCTGGTTTTCTTTTCTGTCTAACTTTAAATATGTATAACAATTTAGGTAATTGTTTTGACATAATATGATCGTTATTTATTACACTGACGTACATTGTATTACATTTATTATCGCCCATATATTGGCATTAACACGAACATAATTTAGTTAAGTAATTTTGACACAATTGTGTTTTGAGGCATGATTATACACGCACAGTGCACAAACAATGTTAAAGTAGTATCCGAAAAAAACGTATCACAAAATAGTAATCACCCAGATGTTGTCTATTTTTTGCAACGTTCTGGTTCCAAAATCAACTCTACGCTGACATTTGCAAAGCAACTGGCCGAAATGAGATGTGCAGCAAATAAAGTACTTCGTAGTGATTGGACATAAATTGTTGGCACGTTTGTATGGTAGGACTAGAGAGGTGACTATTTTATTTACCTTCGCTTATAAAAATCTGCGGTACCCAATCTGCACATTAGAAACTTCAACAGTTATTTAGTGAAACTTGGTTGACGGTGTTCAGTTATCTGGTACGAAAGCCAATCAAGAATATGGGCGCATTTATGGAGTCCGACTACGCTAGTGAAAGTCAGACATTGAAATTAGTCTGGGACTGGGTCTAAAAATGAGTGAATGAATCATTGAAATTCTGAATGACGCTTTGAGTCTTTTGAGCTTTTGATAGAGTTGACTGAGGCCTTCACTGTGATACTGTTAATGATGGTGTCTTAGACGTGGTAGGGCTAGCGCTGCTACCCTTGTATCTACATAATATGTACACACGCTGTATGTAATAGAAAAACATTAACAAAAAACGTGGACAAATTATTCCATAAGATATCGTGCATAATTCTAAATATCTAACACATTTCATTTTAATCAAATTTATGCAAAGAAATAGTTAAAAAAGTTGTTTTGAGTGTACAAGAGCTGACAGCCAAACGTGAAATTGAGCGATGTATGATTTTTAGTGTAGTAATATGTAGGGGCTGCAGGCTATACTTTGTTCTATAAGACTAAATAAGGACAACACAACATATAATATTAAATTGTTAGGTACTGTGTTGGAAACATATAGCTTGCAGTATATTCTGATATGTAATTAAATGAATGTGGTCATTACAGGAGGTGTTTTCTCGACAAGACAGCATGGCTTCCTGCGATGACGTTCAAAAGAGCCATCAAGATGAAGTTGCCTTCGTGGAGAGCGCCGACTGGGCTTGTGGAATGCTGGAGATGCTGCAGCATTTCAGAGTCAGTGGTGATCTATGCAACGTAACTCTGTACAGTAGTGACGGCCGATGCTACCAGGCTCACTGCTGTGTGTTGGCTGCAGCGAGTCCAAGCATCAAGTCACTGCTGGCGCAACAGGCCACAGACAGCTGTGTGCTGCAGCTTGAGATGATCTCTGGTGACATCATAGACAGTGTGCTCCAGTTTGTCTACACCGGCCGCACATACGTGGCCCTAGCCTCAATCTCGGACATGATCTTAGCATGCGACCAACTTGGCATCAGCCAGCTCAAGAACATCTGTACCAGCCTGGTGAATGAGACAGTCGAGAAGAAAATTTTACAGGTGGATGAGCCACAGTGTATGACCAGTGAAGAGTCACGTGATGTGTGTCATGTGATCAGTGAGGAGACAGATGTGACATATGTGCTGGTGAATGGCCGCCCAGAGACTGTGGTTGCTGTTGAAATGACCGAATGTGATGCAGAAGAGGCGGGACATGTGAATGACATCATTAAACAAGAACAAGACGTCATCAGCACCATTGAATTTGTTACCAAGGGTAGGTTTTAAAACCTAGATGTTCAATAAATGTTTTGAGTTTGAAATTGTTTCGATAGCAGCCTTAAATAATTAGATCTTACATAAATTGAATGAAACAAATACGATTGTGTTGATGTAGTGTTCATCTACTGTTATTTATTTGTCAGTTTCAAGCTGACAACATTCTCTCCAAAGAAGACACTTCTGTCTCAAGGCAGCTGAGTGAATACAGTATTATAAGTAATTGAAAGTCTGCCTAATTATGTATATAAATAGTGCTTTATATGGTCCTTTAAAAATAAGAAATTTAATAACATCACTTCACGTAAGCAAAGTTGAGTGACAATTAATTACATTTTGTACGACATCTTACATTTTCTAGATAAATATGGTGACTTAGGGATCATCTCAAAACATCGGTGTCCGATATCAGACAAAATTACTTTCATCTAGCCTCAGCCCCCCTTCACCTCCTTCAGATGAAAGTTTGTAAACATTGATATGATGCTCTCAATATATTAACAGTATCGGTCCGAAGCATAACATATTGATGTCCGATGCCAGGCGAAACTATCTCTAACCCCCTTCCCCAAACAAAGTAATTTAATCTGATATCAGACATCAACATTCTGCGATGATCCCTTAAACATTGCTAAGATCAGTGCTCCACAGTACAATACCCAGTATCGTTACTGCATGCACAACATACAATGTGTCACGCATCACATGCCAACATGAGGATCATTAATATTTATTGGCTGTTTTAAATAAATAAGTTTGATCTGCTCCAGATCCACCACCAGCTGGAGGTGATTATGAAGGAATGTCCCAAGTAGATGCGTCAGACGTGCTCTACCACGAGGTGCAAGTACAGATACAAGGGACCGACTCCACAGACGTCCTCAACCAGGAAGCTCATGATACACCAGAAGACGTGTCGGCTACACTGCACCTACTTGGGCCCGACAATGAAAGTGGAGCAGCAGGCATTTATGCCAATTCTGCCTCGAGAGGCAAGGCAAGTCAGAAGCGACTTGCGTGTCCACTGTGTGAGAAAACGTTTCTGAAGAGCTCGTGTCTGCTGGAGCATGTACGTGCGCACGGCAACAAGATGTTTTATGTGTGCGATGTGTGCCACAAGACCTTCAGCTGGAAGCACAGTCTACAGCTGCACAGTCGCACACACAGCGGAGTGAAGCCATACGAGTGCAAGACTTGTGGCAAACATTTCTCACACTCCAGCAACTTTGTTGCACACAAGAGAACACATTCACAGGAGAAGACATTCCAGTGTTCAAAGTGTGGCGTGAAGTTCCGTGGCCAGAGTGCGATGATCCGTCATCGACAGAAGCACGACGGCATTAAGAAACACGAGTGTCAGTACTGTGGCAAGCGGTTCTATGAGCGCTACTCGCTGGTTGTGCACAAACGGACACACACAGGCGAGAAGCCTTATGAATGCAGCGTTTGCAAGGAGAGGTTTGCACAGCTCAGTAACTTGGAATACCATCAGTGGACGCATGTGGATGAAAGGCCACTCAAGTGCTCAGAATGCAACCGTGGATTTCGTTCGAGCAATCAACTCAAACAACATATGCGCATTCACACCGGAGAGAAACCTCATGAGTGTGGCATCTGTCAGAAGAGGTTCCGCACCAGATCAGACTTGGTCTCTCACCAGGTCACACATACGGGAATGCGTCCCCACTCCTGTGTGCGATGTGGGAAGACATTCACGAAAAGATCGAACCTGACGCGACATGAACAATTACACAATAAACCTGTAATAAAGGTTGAATATTCACTCGAGGAGCGCCCCTTTCAGTGTAGTGTCTGTGGCCGTCGTTTTGCTCGCAAAAATGACATGTTGCGTCATGAAGAACGCCACACTAACACTCTGTCCTTAGAATGCCATCTTTGTACACGGACGTTCTCACGCCAGTCAAATTTAAATCGTCATGTGCGGTCGTCACATGGTCAGACTAGCAAGGATGACACTACTGGTGACAACAAGTCAAAAGAATGTCACCGTGGTGTAATGCAGGTAACAACAACCACTGCTGTATCCTGAAGACCTGTATTTATTTGTACGAGAGGACGATCACGGGTAATAGTTTGAGGGGTGTTTGTTGAGCAGCGATTTTGTTTTGAATAATTATCCATATGTAAAATAAATTTCAGTCAATGGTGAGATGATAGATGGTATTAGACACTGAGGTAGGAAACTCAATAGCTGTAGGTAATTCCTATTGACAGTGCACCACCTACTAGCAGTTATAAAACAGTTTTATATTTTCATGTTAGCCAATACTAATCATAATATTAACTTTTGCCAAAGGTAATATCAGTTAATGTGGACCATATAGTTAGGAGTGCACATATGGAATGCAGGCCAGGGCTGGGTCCAGTTATGTAATTGTATTTGTAACTGATTATAAACAAATGCTGTAATTGTAATTGATTCTGGTTTTGAAAATATGTAATTGATTATTTTGTGTAATTGAAATGACTACATTACTTACAATCAATTACACAGTATTCTGACATCACACATTTTATCCACACACAAAAAACAATTAAAAAACAGCTGTCCCACAGATTGTTTTCAATCTATAAAATAATAACCCATACAAAATACCCAATGCCCAATGTGTCAATCACCTAACAGTGCTAATTAATGAAGAAGCCATGTAGCTGGCAGTGTGCAAGACTACTGTTTGCTCAGAGGGTGGATTAGCACCTGTCATTGTTTAATGGTCAGTATTATTTTATGGATTTCCAGGTTTGTTTAATTACATGCAACTGTGGTTATTAACTAGACATTTCTGGCTGGGAAAGTATGCCCCTTGAATCAAAATCAACATGCATAAATTTACACTTTGTTATATAAAATTATCTTTGCACCTCACTTATTGACTTTGACAATTCCAATATGATTTTTTTCTTAATTTTATTAATTTCATTTAAATTGAGACCATTTGTTTTTCAATTAATTCTACTTCGTGATTGACCCGTTCAACCCTACATACCCGTGCCTGCCATTTCATTGATACACTTTTTGGTCGGTCCCATTAATGCATCTGTAATTGTAATTGAAAACTTAATAGTGTAATTGTAATCAGACTGAAATTTGTAGAAGTATAATTGAAATGAGAAATGAAAAATAATAGTAATTGCAACAACCAGGAGAGTGGCAGCGGAATGCTACATCAAGCAGTTTGCTTTAAGTTTATCTAGATCTATATGAAATATTTTCTTGAGTGCAACTGTTGGAATAGTTTGTTGAACTTGGTAAAGAATCATAATGATATTGTGTACAACGTTTAAATAGTGTGTTGTTGTGGTAAGTGTAATATGTATGGAGTTATGTTCAAGATCTATTGTGTTTCACAAAATGTTATTAAAATTCTACTTTATTACAGGTTAGACTGAGTACATTTGTTCTGTTTTAGGCATTCATCAGCATCTGTCACTATGCGTAACATTTTTTTGGATGGCTATTTTAATTACTGTACTTATATTTGGAGCAATTTACTTCACTCTAGACCTAGATGTTAATTGCATTGCCAAATAACTCCTGAAACTACACTTATACACTGTTTGCAAAGAAAATAACAGAAAACTATACTTTTGAGGGAGGGAGGGTTTAGGGATGGAGGAGGGATTTTTTTGGTGGCTCCCATCATACAAAAGTTTAAAGGGAAGTAAAACTAACATACAGGTGGATGTGTGCGTGCATATTTGCGTGATATTGTACACGTATAGCCTAGTGGGTAATTTCACTACACAAATCAATCCTGGTAAGAATACTGTCGAGACATTGCATCAGTCCATACTTTAGAGTTTAAAACTTTTTATTGTGCACATTTTAAGAGTTTATTCACATTAGTTTCCTTCAAAATTGCATACATTCACGCATCTCGAAAAGGAATGGCCTAGTTTAGTTTAATAAAATGTATAGGCCCTCCAATGCAACAAGCTAAAATAATATGTAAGCAAGGTGGACCAAGGAAACGTTTTAACAAGATTGCTTTGGACAAAGAAGCCTTTTAGCTTATCAAGAGTTCAACCCTTTTTATCTACGTGTATCCCGCCCTTCTGAGGTATGTGTCAATTTTTTTTTTAAACATGTTCACGCTACTAGCACCCTCACAATTTACACATAATGTGTTCCATTCATTTACAGTCCTTTGTGAAAATGAAAACTTTCTTATATCTAATTAACACTGCTCCTTTACTAATGTAACTTCATGTCCTCTAGTCCTATCTTGGGCCGGTTTCATGAAGCGGCTAAGAACGTTCTTAATGCTAAGACGATTGTCTTAATAAATGATGTTTTTTTTTTTAAATAGGCGAACATAGGAGTTTACGCAAACGCGTGACGCTAAGTAATTGCGTAATTTGAAGTATGCTTCATGAAACCGGCCCTTGGTCTCTAGTGTTATTAAACCACATTCTTTTAAGCGTGTTTTGTACCTAAGATCCTTCAGTTTAAGTATCATTTTAGTCGCTCCCACTCTTTCTAGCATATCTATGTCCTTGCGATATATGGCCTCCACATTTGTATACAATATTCTAAATGAGGCCTAACTATTGTTTTATACAGCAGTATTATTAGTTCTTTTTCCTTATACGCTATATTTCATCTAATTAATCCAAGGATTTTATTTCCCTTTGAAGTTGCAATTCCACACTGCTCTGAAACCTTCATATCAGCACTAATGGTTAACCCTAAGTCCTTTTCTTTTACAGTAGTACTTAGTACAGTATCCCCCATTGTATATTCTACATCTTCGTTCCCATGTCCTGTGTGGAGGCATTTACATTTCCAAAAATTGAACAACATTTGCCACTTTTCAGACCATTTGATCAACCTGTCAAGATCATCTTGTAAATGCTTTCTATCTCCATCACGTTTAATCCTAAACACTTTTGTATCATCCGCAAATTTCAATACCTTGTTATATCATCGTCCAAATCATTGATATATATTAAGAATAACATCTGTCCCAGTACTAATCCCTGTGGTACCCCAATCAAAACTGATTTCCTGTTTGAAGCCTGCCCATCAACTACTACCCGTTGTCTTCTGTCAATCAGCCATTTTATATCCAGTTACTTAAACCATTTCCTATGCCATGGGCCTTTAATTTAAGCAGTAATCTTTGATGTGGCACTTTGTCAAAAGCTTTCTGAAAATCTAAGTAGATGATATCTACTGGTGATCCGTCATCTACCCACTTAGTGATATCTTCTAAAAAACAACATATTTGTTAAGCATGACCTTGCTTTTAGAAACCCATATTGAGATGGGTTTATTAAGTTATGTTTAACAAGATTAATCTTTAATAATAATTTGTCTTTCTAATAATTTGCAAATCACTGATGTTAAACTCACTGTTGTCAGTAGTTTGGGCGGAATCCCATCCACTCCAAATTATTTATTATCCTTCGTAGCCCTTATTTTTTTAGTTACCATTTCCGGGGTTACAATTAACTGTCCAAAATAGTCTGATTCCGCCCCCTTGAACTTAGCCTCTGGTACTGGCAGCGAACTAATATCTTCTCTGGTAAACACCGAACTAAAATACTAATTTATGTCTTCTGCCATTAAGTATCCCTGTGATCTTATATATCCAGCACTGTCTTCTAGAGGATCGACCTTATCCTGAACTTTCAGTTTGCTCCGAACATATGCATAAAAACTCTTGCTGTCATGTTTTATATTACAAAGTAATTTTTTCACAGCTTTTCTTTGAATTTCTAATTTCAGTTGTAACTTGGTTAACTGCTTCTGTATAAAGGTTGTAATCTTCATCATTTCCAGTACGTCTATATGACTTCTACATCATTTGTTTGTACTTAATTTTTCTAATGGCTTCTTTCGATGAGTGTTTATTTTTGGACAGTTTCCCTTGTTTTTTTTAAGGGAATAAATTTAATGACGATGCACTCAATTTCACTCTTTTTAAGATATTCCACCAATCTGTTGGTGTCTTATTCTTCATTGTATTATTTCAGTCTATCTTTGCAAAAATATTTCCTCTTGTCCTTATTCGCAATCTGCTTCTCTTTCTAATTTTATTTCATCAGCCTGGATAGATTCTTTAATATATAAAATAACTCCACCTCCCTTCTTGCTATTCTATCTTTCCTGAACATTACATATCCTGTCTGTCCTAATTCGTCATCTGATATATCAGTGGTGGCTCATGATTCAGTTATACCTATTATGTGAGGGTCAATATTATCTTCTACCATAATGTTTAGTTCACTTCTTTTGTTTACTATGCTCCTTTCATTGATACAAATGTATTTATATCCAGCTTCAGAACACTTTTCCTGGCTGTTCTTTGCCGATTTATTTGTGCTGTCTTTATTTATGCCACCAGTTTCAGGATTCTCTGAGAATTCCCCCTGCGAATCTAGTTTAAATAGATGCAACCTGTCCCACTGTCAACAGATCGCAGCAGGTTCTCTGAGAAAACTCCTTCCCACTTTCCACTTAGATGGAGGCCATCTCTCATGTATGTATCTTTCCTCCCAACAAAGTATCCCCATAAATCTATGAATCCCACCCCCTCTTCTATACATGTTGGCTCCATTCCACCCATTACTGGCAAATTTCCTGAGAAAATAATCTGTTCTACTCATCATCTTTAACTTCCTCACTAACTGTCTGTACTTCTGTACTATCCCAGTTGTTCCCTCCCTGTCTGCGTTATTTGTCCCTACATGTACTAGGGCTGCAGGCCAGGATGTGGCAAAATATGCGGGGCGGGGTGGGCTGCGGGCTGACTTGTAATATGCGGGGCGGGCTGCAGGTCAAATGACATAGTTGCGGGGCGGGTGCGGGCTCAGATTTCCAGCCCGCGCAGGGCTTTAGTATAGACCCTCCCTTACCATGCCCCAGTACCTTATCTACCCTTTCAGTCACATGTTCTATCCTAGCCCCCCGGTAAACAAACAACGACGTCCTCCCCCTCGCTTAGAGTCTTATCTGTCTTTCTCAGAATAGAGTCGCCCACGAACACCCTCTCATTTCTCATTGCCTCCTCGGTCACTGCCTCAGAGTATCACAATCTTCTCCGGTTTGCATATGTCTGGTTGTTGTCTTTTCCCCCTGCCGTCGTCTCTCCTGTCACATTCCCTTCCGTTCTATTCTTTCCTGTCACTTTTTCTTTTGTCACCTTTCCTCCTGTCATCATCCCTTTCATCGACTTCTCTTCTGTCACATTTACTGTCACTTCCTTTCATCCAATCAATTTTCCACCCATTGCATTTTCTTCTCTCTCATCCCATGTTCTCTCCTACCTCCTCTACGGTCAGTTTCTCCTCTGTCGCCTTCACTCCTGTCACATTTCCTGCCGTCGATTCTCCAATTTGTCTCCCTCCAATCACCTTCCTTCCTCTCAATCTCCTTTTCTCAGTCTTCTTGCCACTACTCTGCTTCTTCAGTCTCACAGTATTCCCAACTGTCTCCCTGTCGTCTCTCTCCATTCCACCTGTCTCCTTGTTAATTCTCATCTGCACCCCCCCTTCACAATATCTGTCAACCTAATCTACTAGAAGATTTAGAAACCACATGTGTACTGGTGGTAGGGGATTATAACTGTGACATCTCTGATGAAACTTCGTAATTTGGAAGCACCGAATACAATCTGGTGCTGACCAGTAAGCAGCATCTACCACCTGACATGTTCAGATACATCAGTGACACATGGGGTAGCATCTCATGGCTAGACCATTTTATAGCTACGCATGACAGTAATGATGTGATAAATAACATTAGTGTGTGCTATAATCTTGCTACCACAGATCATATCCCTGTGATAATTGATGTCAATGTAGACAGTGTGCCAGGTGTAGTACCCGGTACTAACAACACTCAGCCACGTCTTAACTGGTCAAGACTTGACAAAGGTTCCATTGATAATTACTGTAGACAGACTGATACTGAACTGAAAAACATTGTATTACCTACTGCTGCTATTATATGTACTGATGGCAACTGCAATGGTGAGTCTCATCATAACAATTAATAACGTGTATGATAATGTAACCAGGTGTTTAACTGATGGTAGTGGCTGTCTGTTTACTCACAGACGAGGAACCTATACATATCGGCCTGGGTGGACTGATTATTTGGTAGGCATCCATAAAGCTGCTAATGAAGCTTTCCAACTATGGGACAGTATAGGTAAACCTAAACAAGGCCCTGTTTTTGAGTTTAAAAAGAATGCTGATGCTAGATGCAAATATGCAGTAAGGTTTATTAAAAAAAACATGAAAATCCATGCAAATAAAAAAATTTGGAAGGAGATACAAACTATTAACTATTATTGTAAAGTTCCCTTGCCAACTAATATAAATGGTAACAGTGCATGGTGAAGAAGCTATTGTGAATATGTGGATTCAACACTTTCGTGACTTGTTTAATTGTGTAAATAACAGTAGGCATAGTCCCCAAACCCTAGCATGTTGATGTTATTTATGGGAGCAGCATTAAAGTGTTACCTGAAGAAGTCAAGGATGCTACAAGAAACCTTGACTGTAACAAGAGTTGTGGCCTTGATGGTATTTATGTAGAACCCCTGAATTACTGCAGTGAACGCATACTGTCTTTACTGTCAATGTGCTTCACAGGTCTGTTGGTGCATGGCGTATTGCCGAGTTCTATGATTTCTGTGATATTAGTGCCCATAATCAAGTATAAAACCGGCAAAACAAACAGTAAAGACAACTACAGGCCAATAGCACTGGCAAGTGTTATGTCCAAAGTTTTTGAAAAAAATCTTGCTCAGCAGAATGGATGACTTTTTAACAACCAGTGACAACAGTTTGGTTTTAAAAAGAAGGATGGCACTGACATGTGCATTTATGCACTAAAACGTTGCTAAATATCAAGCCTTAAATAGCTGTTTGTTTATGTGTTTTCTTGATGTTTCTAAGGCTTTTGACCATGTAAATCATACCATACTTTTCAAAAAGCTAATTGACAGAAGCGTTACATTGCAAGTGTTTTGGTATGCGAACCAACAAATGTGTGTAAGATGGGGCAGTCATGTCTGACAGCATTTATGTATAAGTAATGGAGTGAGACAAAGAGGTATATGATCCCCCTATTTGTTCAGTGTTTACATGAATGTTTTATCCACTGCTTAATGGTTGCAATGTAGGATGTTATGTAGGATATAATTGTGTAAATAATATTATGTATGCTGATGATCTCATAGTATTTTGTTCATCCAGCAGGGGATTACAGACCCTTCTCGTTGTCTGTGATCAATATGTATTATCTCATGATATAAAGAGTATGGTCATGATAATTAGAAACAAGAGTTGTAAGAATTTTTAATTTCCGAGTTTTATTCTTGGTAATGACAAACTATGTGAGGCAGAATCTGTAAAATATTTGGGTCACATAATTTCAAATAGTATGCTAGATGACAATGATATATCTAGACAATGTCGCCAGTTATATGCCCAAGGCAACATGATCATAAGAAAATGTCATGTGTTCAAATGATGCAAAGAAAACATTGTTTACTACTTTTTGCTCACCTATGTATACTGCTCATCTATGGTGGAATTTTCGTAACTAGGCTATTAGGAAATTGTATATCTCTTACAACAGTACAATAATAATTTTATTTTGAATGGTGTTGGTTGTGACAGATATGGTAGTGATATAGTGAAATGTTTGTTTAAATAATTTACCTAACTGTGCTGCTGTTATTAGAAATTTGACATATAGATTTATATGCCAACTGCAGTTCTCAAAGAATACCTTGATCTGTAACATTATTAACGGTGACATGAAATACATGTCTAGAATATGGAAGTACTGGTTCAATTCCCTGTATATACATTTTGTTGACAGGTGATATTTCATTGTGTACGTTGTAACTATTGTTTATAACACAACTATAGAACCATGATAATGTACTTGTATGTTGTATGGAGTCTGCGAATAAACCAATTATTATTATTATTATTATACCTCCTTCTGCACCTTCCACCTTCCAACACCCCATTCACTGAAACTTAACTAGTTTTTAATTATACTATTATAACCTGTTATACATTTGTATATTTTACACATTTGTTGCCAATCGTGTTTTGGTTTGTGGTCAATAAAACAACTTGGACTTGAACCAATATACTATAATTCTGTTGCACAATCGCCGCGTTCATTTGCAAAGCTGGTCATTTAACAAAGGCGTTGCTCGGTGCAACACCTCTAACACAGACATTCTTTGCAAATAACTATCATATCTGCGAGTTGTAATGTTAAAGACGAAATCTCTTTTTGTAATCTACACAAACCCATATATTTAGCAAAAAAACTTAATTTTTCGAAGATTTGTTGTTTTCGAGCTTTTATGTTAGCCAATGGCAGACCGTCGTCATCGTTGGCTGCAAGCGATATTTGCAGAAACGTCGGCGCGGACATATGCCAGCGGAGAGGAAATTAAACATTTCTTGTACTAGTTTTGCTTATATTTTAAAATATATAATGTTGAAATTAGTAGCTAACTAATGTACTACAAGTGTCAAGAAACACAATAAACTGCATTGGTAAACTTTACAGGTATGTTAACCCACATGTAACACAAATGCCTCTCAGGAAAATTATGGTGGAAACGATAAAATGCCGAAGGTCATTTTTCTTCGAAACTTCTGACGCAGTTTTGTTGTTGGCGAAGTTGTGTTTTTGTTTCGTCAATAAATCTTTGACGATTATGCAAACAAATAAAAGTAATAATTTACCACTTGTTGAATTAATGTGATTAGTAAACATACACTACATCCACATAGTGTCAGTTAATTTAAATTAACAAAGATCTTGGGATCTGTATTGGCTCTTGTCTGTCAATGAAACTTGAAAGTTGAATCAAATGTAGCTGCGTCTGCAGTGTAGTGTAGACTGTGCACCGTTCACATCCCAGCTAGGGCACAGCTGCCGATTACTTGTTGTTACTACAAGGTCAAAGCTTCCTTGATGCAAACATTGGGATCCAACATTTGAATAACAATATTTAAATTAGGCGATATCTTACTTTTTGACCTAAGTTTTAACCATGGCGTGAGAACAATCACATAGACACGCCAAGACCCAAACTTCTCACTCATACATTTGATATACTACAATTATGACTATCATAATATACACACAATACATTATCAAACAATTACACATCTGTTTCAATAACAATTCAGACAAATTAAACTAAAACTTGACACCTGTGGCAACTACGTCTGCACGTAGGCTTAGCTCCATGGCTACCGAGATTGTATCGAGGCGTTGCACACACCTAAAATAAATTTATAAACAATATATGCGCATACGCACATAATTATAAATACATACATTCTCATACGTACAAATATGCATCTTTGGTTATAACTTATACAGTAACTGTTATAGGACTAGATTTATTAGCTTGATAGCAATATGCATAGTAATACATATACAAAGATTGTGACAAGGTCACTTTCTGAGTTTCTCTTGTAGCATCGTGAATTAAGCCGACATGTGTAGTTCTTGCACTAAATAAATATACAATATAAAAGTATCATCATATAGCCTGTTGTCATTACGAATGCATTACAGTAATGATGCTGTACATGTTTTCTATGAACCTCATTTGTACAGTGACGCCTGAACACAATATTGTTATATTATGGCAGCTGCAAGATACATGTAGCTGCCACAGATGTCAAATTTTATTTTCCTTTTTGTGCTCAAATTTTGTTACAGTAATGTGTTATTTTTGATAACCGTAGTGTGTGTATAAGATGTGTGAGAAGTCTTAAAACCTTCTGATAACCAGGTTTCAAATAGCTACCACATGATTAATCAAATTTATGCAAACAAATGGTTAGGATGGTTGTTTTGAGTCAAGTACTTAAATTCTAGATTGATCAAATGTTTCGTGTAAAAATACAATATGGCTAGCAGCAGAATTGATGGACATCACTATACAGCTAAGGCGTGTTGAATTGTGGAATTTATTAACTTGCCATACGTGATACTCCAGTTAATGCATGATAATTTAACAATTTCAAAGTGATTGTCTGATTGAAATTGTGTTGATGCCGTGTATAAGACTGTTTCCTGTTCCTCCAGATGCTGTGAGGTCGTTCCTTGGAGACAGTCGCCATGGCGGTCATAATGGTGCAGAATGAAGGCTGGGGATCCACTGTGTGTGGCGAAATGAACAGCTTCCGTCAGAATGGCGAGTTCTGTAATGTGACATTGCTAAGCAACGACGACAGATCATTTGTGGCTCATGACTGCGTGCTTGCTGCTGCTAGCCCCTACCTTAAGTCACTGCTCACAGACATGGACTTGCCTTCCTGTATGCTCAAGCTGGAGACAATCTCTGGGGAGCTGATTGAATACATACTGCAGTTCATCTACAGTGGCATGGTTTATCTGCCGCTCACACAACTGGCCAGCATCGCAACTGCTTCGGAGCAACTTGGAGTCGACCAGCTGAAGATTTTGTGTGATGGGTTCTTGAAAGATTTTGACGTAGACGAAGCTAAGCAGGTGGAAAAGGCCACAGACCTTGCCGAGAAAGTTTCTGATACAGTTGACGGTGCAGATGTGGTTGGTTTTACAGCGGGTTCAAATGAGGAAGGGGCAGTTGAAGAGAACAGAACGGAGGATATCGTCACTGTGAAGTATGAGCAGACAGAGAAGACGTTTGATCACAATGAGTCGGTGGAACATGAGGAGAATGTTGATGCACCAGACAGCGAGATGGCAGCCGATGAGAAAGACTCGAGGGACGATGTTGGTTTGGTGCAAAAAGACACAGAGTGCATTCCTACGATGCAGCTCGAGATAGCTGGGACGACAGTCGACGCGGAAACCGTTGCACAACAGATACTGGAACTGCCACCAGAAGCGAAGGAGATCATGGATGGCATGGTAGTTGTGCACCCCAGTGAAGGGGTGGAAGGAGAGACTGAAGAGGGCGCCAATGAACAGGTCATCTATGTGCAGCCAGTCGGTGACGTGGACCTGAATGAACAGGGTGCAACAAAGAATGATATTATGGAGGGCGTGGCAATACTACAGCAGCTGGAAGACGGCAGCTCAGGCTTCATAATGACTGGTTCGTATCACGACACTGTGCAACAGAGGTGTGTGGTGACTGTTGAGTGTCGGTGAATGTAAAAGTTACATTTCACAAAAAGATCGATAGATATGTTTTCTAAATTAGACCATTTCTGCTTAGTGTTACATTGAAAACACTATATTATGTGCAGTATTTGCCCTGCAGTCTGAGTGCTTGTTGTATCATAGTTAGTAAGCATGATTTGACCTGATTGAAAATATTGCCACTAATGGCAGTCAGGTTATTAGACTATTTCTAACAAAGTTCTATGATTTCTCATTGAAGTTATTATAACCAGTATTCGTTTAACTGTATCATTCTAGTTAATGCTGAATTCAGACAATATTTTATTCTAGAGGAAATGTCTTGTGTGTTGACTGATAATCGTCATGTGCTGCAGGTAACTCTGGCATCATACACGTGACTCTGAGCCAGCAACCAGGCGGAGTGGACGACCCAACACTTCAAGCACTGACCGTGAATGCAAAAGCTGAAGGCCTAGACCCGGCAGAACCACACAAACAGTTGGGCAGCACCAATGTGTTGACAGTGACGACACCGGCGCGGCCATTTGCATGCTTCCGCTGTAACAAGACGTTCACGCGGCGTGGCCACCTGACGGAGCATGAACGTGTGCACACGGGGGACATGTACCGATGCGAGGTCTGCTCAAAGACGTTTCAGTGGAAGCGCGGTCTGGAGCTGCACGCTCGGGTCCACAGCGGGGAGAAACCATATGCGTGTGACTTCTGTGGCAAGCAGTTTGCACACGCCAGCAACCTGATGGTGCACCGGAAGCGACACAGCGGTGAGAAGCCGTATGCCTGTCCCATGTGTAGCATGACGTTCTGCAGTCAGAGCTCACTAATTCGACACCGCAAGCGTCACAGTGGCATCAAGGCACACAAGTGCGAACACTGCGGCAAGGAGTTCTTTGAGCGCAACGTGCTCAAGAGACACATGCGTAAACACACTGGCGAGAAGCCGTACGTGTGTGGAGTGTGTGGGGATAGGTTCACCGACATCACGGGTCTGTCCTACCACCGATGGACCCATCGCAAGGACCGGCCACTCAAGTGTCCAACGTGTGGGTTCGGGTGCATATCACAGAGTCAGCTGACGTCACACATGCGCACGCACACGGGAGAGCGGCCGTTCAAGTGTGAAACGTGTGGCAAGGGTTTCAAGATTCGTGCCAACTTGACTGCACACATGCGCATCCATTCGGGCGAGAGGCCTTTCGAATGCTGCATCTGTTCGCGCAAGTTTGTCACGAGCTCGCAGCTGAACAAGCACTCAGCGACTCACGTGAAGCAGGAGGAAGACGATCAGTCGTCAGCGGAACAGAAGCCCTACCAGTGCAGCGTGTGTGGCAAGAGGTTTGGACGCCGAAACAACATGCTGCAGCACGAGCGACTACATCTCGGACTGAAGCCATTCAAATGTTCGGCATGCGAATGGTGTTTCACACGGCGAACACACCTCATGAAACACCAGCAGAAGATGCAGCATGGCTGTCCAGACGACCTACTGCTGGAGAGAGAACGCAAGGCCAAGGTTGAGTGTGCATTCGCCTGCGATTTTTGCACTGCTCGCTTTGAAGATGAAAACATCCTGATGCAGCACCAGATTGTATGTAAGGGTGACGACACAGAGACATTGATAGATGGGGACGCCGCTGCCACACAGTCAGACGACGAAGGCGAACGCAAGTTCCGTTGCAACATCTGCACGCGTACATTCAAGCGCAACACTCACTTGAAACAGCACAAAAAGTCGCACAAACGGATTGCGTTCTTCTTCTCGCCTGAGGGCCGGCCTTACGAGTGTGACGTGTGCAAGAAACGCTTCAAGCGTAAGAATACACTCAACCAGCATAAGTTGACGCACCGTGATGACCAGGAGCGGCGCCATCTGCTGTGCTATTTGTGTGGCAGAGGGTTCCTCCGTACAACGCATCTCAAGAACCACGTCCGCACAATGCACAAAGATGTTCAAATTCCAGATGAGCTCAAAATTAAAAGTGACGATGACGATGAGGAGGAAGGTGATGACTTTGAGTAGAGATAATGAAAGGTTTGGACACAAGACAATGATCTCGTCATATGCACGTCATTTGCTGCTAGGCAACAGAACAATACGACACAAAAATATTATGAAATACTTTACTAACTATATACATTTCCACAATGATAATAACAAATTATTGTATGTACATATTTCTAAGTGGTGAACAGGATGACCTACAGTCGAGTAACACAATGCATCAATCTCATTCATGTTGAAGTTGCATTGTTTAGATGTGTCCATCTGTTAAGGGTAGCCACTACTCGAAAACGCCCATATAACCAATATGCCATATCTATGTTAATATTGAACATAGCATAACCAGATTTGGAGCACTGATTAGAAAAATGAATGGTATATGATGTGTGAAATATGGGCACGTTTGGTTGTGTATTACCATGGCAATGAACATTTCAAGTGAGATGGATGTTCACATCCTTGAAAATTATTCTGAGCTAACAACTGTATGTGTGATCATGCAACTGTCAAGAATCATTAGCTAGAATACTCCTTTGTGCAATAAGGTGGTTTTGGGCAAGGATATCTGACTTCAGTGACTGTTGTTCAGGTTTGAGCATTTTTCAAGACGTCATGAAAAAAGCTCAAACCTAGTCCCATCTCACAACAGTGATTGCAGTCAAACTTCCTTGCCCAAAACTACCTTATTGCACAAAGCTAATGATTCTTGACAACTGCATGATCACACATACAGTTGTTAGTTCAGAATAATTGTCATGGATGCATGCTCCTCTATCACACTAGAGATGTTGATTGTCATGGCACTGCACAAGCAAATGAGCCCACATTCCACATATCATGTACTATTCATTTATCTAATTAGTACTCCAAATTTGGGTAAGATATGTTTAGTACTAACAGAGATATGGCCGTTTTCGAGTAGTGGCTACCCTTAAGACCAGTTATCTTCTATTGTATATTTCTTAATAATGATTATGCACCATTGACACTTGATGCCTTTCACAGAAGTTCTGATTCGAGTCTTTCTTGCACCGTTATGTTGGAGTTATGAATTTCTCTGGGCACTGCATATATGGGAAATGTCCAGTCTTCAGAGTATTGTTAAATGCTGCGCAAAGTGCATCTGTTGGCACTGAATGACAGGTGTCTCAGCAACTGTGTTATGGGGAATATTTAACATGATTTATTCATTAAATGGTTGGCTATTTTTTTGATATACAACGTATGTTTTGGTTCCTTGCTTTGCAAGAAAAAAGAATTATTAGAGAGAATCTTTTAAATTACATCTACACATATTTCTGTATAGTTTATAGTAATTATTTCATCCAGTCACAGTAATCACAAAATATAACAGAAAATGTTTGCGATAAATTATTTAGACATCACAAGATTTATTGGATGCAACATTACAGAAAATATAAAATATGTACACATATAAACAAACTGTAAAATGTGTATTATATACATGAGTTTGGCTGCAGACAACAGTCCATGCATTTCACTGAAGCAGTCACCTTTCTGCTTAAATGGTCTCCCGACACAGCCATAGTAAGATATG
This sequence comes from Paraescarpia echinospica, assembly GCA_020002185.1. Lineage (NCBI taxonomy): Eukaryota > Metazoa > Annelida > Polychaeta > Sabellida > Siboglinidae > Paraescarpia > Paraescarpia echinospica. The sequence continues at coordinate 32,645,471 of CM034537.1, read as the reverse complement.
ACTGTAGCAATGCCATATCTTATCAAAAGATTTGTGCTGTCCCTGCATGCAGCTGAGGTCAAAACAGGAGTCCACTGATCAGCTTCAATCTTCTCCATAGCTCTGCTATCAGTCGTAGATCAACACATCAAACTTTAAAGAAGAGGACAATGGCGATTGTAATGGCAGCAATCATCATAAATGGCAGCCACGTCTTGATGAAACCCACAATGCTGCAACAAAAGAACAAGAAGGTTCTAGATAGAATACTCCACTCACAAAGTACAACAGTGACTGAAATTACCAAATATGTAAAACAGGTTCGAGATGAATACTGGTAACAATAGTCATATGTCATAAAAAGTTTCACACCAGTGAGTGCATGGTACTCGCAAAGTTGGCTTCCTTGTCAAATTTAACTATAATCGAGTTAGTGCATGTGTGTGATAACTTTTTCCACCTAGACGGTTTGCACCTCGGGTGCCAACTTTCAGAGATTAATATACACCCGTCAGAAGAAAAGGCCTATTTTAAAAATTCACCTTTAAGTGTTTTGACTGCTTTTAGAGTTTGTGCTGGACACTATCCGTAAATTAATTGTTCGCAATGTAAAACGTAACTTCCAACAGTTGTAGAAACGTGCAGTGAAAAACACATTCATAACAAACATCTGGTATGAATACTTCAGGCACCTGTCTTCTGCATCTGAATCAGGCCTCGACAATTGCACAGGTCCGCTGGCCCGGCGCCTTTTTTGAGGCTATCGGGCCAGTTCGGGCTACCAGTTTTCATATTTTACTGGCCAGCTGAGCCACTGGTTTCAATCCGATTGACCACCATCGTGTTTCCGGTAACCCGACCCTACCTAGAAAAATAGGACAACTCGAAATCCTAATCTTTTCATTTGATATTTAAATGTTTGTTACATTTTTACTAATTAAATAACGCCAAACTCAGTCATGTGTATACGATGATGTGTATGCATTGCCAAACTCATTTGTATCTGCCCGCGTAATTGGCGAATGTCAGGGGTGGGTGTGGGGGATCATTAATTAGTCACCCAATAAGCCAACAGTATTTAACCTTGGGGGTAATTCGGGCATTTCGGGGGGGGGGGGTAAAACAAGCTGTTTAAAGTATGGATTTTTCAGTAATAATCCGTCACGACTAAGCTCTTGTAGCACGTTACATTGAAGAAATATGTTGTAGAAAGACGTACCAGAAAGTGAGAATGTAGCATAATGAAAGTAAGAAGTCCCTTACAATCGGAGCCATGTCTAGTTTAAACATTGAGACTTGTCCTTGGCAAGAAATAAGGGAGACGGATGAACCAGATATCACTTGAGGATACAACCGCAAACACTTAATATCTGAAACCAGCGAGGTCGCTTTTGGATCAAGCTGTTTTAGTTGGTTAAGTGTTAGCAAACCTCTCGGTGCTTTGTGCTTCAACTGAATGAATCAACATAATGTCTATTGTGTACAATTGCTTGTACCGAAAAAGTGACTCAGCAAGAAGAGGAATGTCTGTTCTCTAAACTGTTTACCATACAGTGCCACGAACCTTGGAATTGTCAGTGAATGTGAAGAAGTTGGATCCGATTTCAGTGTTTTTCTCTTCTACACGGAGAATCGATGGTTATCAAGGACACAGCATTTCATCGTGTATTTTAATTAAGAAACATGTTCTTGGAAGGAGGAGAACCACTATGTACGGACCTAAATAAAATTTCAGGTGACGACATCAGACAAAGAGGCTATTCAGTTGTTATAGAGCTGGGCTATATTGCACAATGTTCTGGTGAGATCAACCAGCTGAACCTCTCACAAGAAAGAAATATGGTGAGTGTTATCACAGCTCAAAGCAATACATCACCACAGCTGAAGACAGAAAAGCAGAACTTGCACATGTCCACAGTACCCTGAGAGCCAATGATTACCCGGGCGTTTTAAGTCCCGCCGCCAAGTGAGAACAGACTACCTACTAATGACAGCACTCGAACTGGCCCAAACGTAGCAGGGCTATCAGAACAACTTGGACGACTTTACAAGTAACACAATGTGCACTTGCACCATAAACCCACCAACACCCTCCGTTCAGTGGTAGTGTACCCGAAGAACAAAACCCCCAAAGAACACCAGTGTGGAACTATCTATCACATCACCTGTGATAACAGCAGCAGCCGCACTTACATTGGTGAAACCAAAAGACCACTCAGCCAGAGGTTTAAAGAACACACAAACCTGGATAAGCCTACATGAGTAGGTCATTGTCTGGCCACAGGACACTCAGTATCCATGGACAACACCCAGGTCTTTGCCCTAGAAAAGAACTGGCACAAGAGAAAAGTAAAGGAGGCCATCTACATCAAACAGAGAGCCCCCACAACGAACCAAGACCAGGGATACCATCTGCCCGCCATCTACAACCAGATCATTCTGCCAAAATCCGAGTCACATCACATGACATCAGTGTGTGATCAAGATCCGCTGTAGACGGATCGAAATGTTGCAAGTTTCAAATACAGCTCCAGTGTAAGTTTAATTTGTGCTATTCAAAAGAGTAGTATATGTTTGCTGATTATATCATGCCACACATTATTTCCATAGAAGAGGCCATCCTTGGATATTTCCCTGATCTTGACCACTGAGAATGAAGAAGTCGTCAAAGGTGAATTCCTTTGTTCGTTTGCGAGAAGACAGGACGCTAGAGCTGAAAGATTCTGACCTGATAACTTTCTGTTAAAAGGCTTGTGGTGAATACCCAATTCGCTACGGCAGAGCACCCACAGTCCTCATCTGTATTGCTGTAGAGAACTGGCACTTCTACAAGGATCAACATTAAACCTAAGAAATAAAATATATTGGATATTGTCAATAATCTGCGATGTGGTCTAGATATGATAAAGCCTCTCATCTCAATGCTTATCAGGAAGATAAAACTTCAACAATACACTTTCATCTGTAAAAATATTGCTTGTCATGTTTAATTTCACTTTAATGACGTGTAGCTAATGTTATATTTTACTAATAAATTATTAAATCTATTAATTACTAAACGTTCTTACAAAAATTTCCTTTTCTCGAGTTTGGTATTTAAAAATGGTGGGGTAATTACAGTTTTGTTGACCCACTCAAGGGGTAACAAAGCGAAAAAAGTTAAATACTGCTGCAATTAGCGATCTTATTACATGTTGGCTACGGATGGCAGGCAATCTCAACTGTCTGCATGATAAAACGCTAGTGCATATAATATTCCATAATGAAAAGGAATGAAGGAAATTTGTTATACTGTCAAACATTTTATAGCATTGCTAAAGACCATGGCTGCAGTGGTGGATCTTATAATATAGCTGTGTCTTGAGTGGAACGAGAGCAAGGACTCTGGACAGCGTTCATATTGTCGCACACCGACGCATTGTTTACATCAGCATCGGTCATCGCCAGTCATAATGATAATGTGATACAAATAATTTCAGCGTTCAGATGCACATGTATCATGGTTTAATGTGTCTGATCCTGGCAATACCGGTGTTAGGATTGAGGTTCAGGCACAGCCAAAACCAAGAAATGCTTTTGATGTGCCGAGGACAGCCAGCTAAAGTATCAAGCCGCGAGATGAAAATAGGTCAGTGACGTCTCAAATTTTGCATTAACAGCAGACTGCAGAGTGACACCACGATTAAAAATCTATTATCACTTCTTATAGTCGCTCTATTAATTTCGTAAATGATGTGCACAAATACGAACTTCGAAAAAGTCGGCATGATGTCGCTCCAAGTGAACCTTAGACTTTGTGTACTTTTTCAGTGAAGAGACTGACAGGCACCTTAGTATCAACATATTTTTTTTTACAAAATCCGGGCCAGTGGATACAAAACCTTAATGTCAAGGCCTGTGTATGTAGCGCCATTTGAAGGATATATATTTTTGCTAGTTATATAAACTAGACATAACCAATTAAATTTATCTCGCTATGATTATTAACCAATCAATAATAACTGGTATTTTTCCAGACAAATTAAAAATTGCAAAAGTCATACCCCATTTCAAAAAGGTGATGTTTCTGATTTTAACAATTATCGTCCTATTTCTATCCTGCCAGTGATTTCAAACATTTTTGAAAGGGTTGTGTTTGATCAAATCCACGATTACTTCCATTCTAAAGCATTATACTACAATAGCCAATATGGGTTTAGAAAGAAACAATCTACTGAGCTTGCTACACTCGAAATCATAGACAGAATTATACAAGAACTTGATAAATCGGTTACTCTAATAAATATATACCTTGATTTATCAAAAGCATTTGACACAATTGATCACAATATATTGGTACAGAAGTTAAATTACTATGGATTAAATGACAAGGCTCTGGACCTTTGTAAGAGTTATTTACAAAATCGTAAGCAGTATGTAGAAATTGAAAATGTTAAGTCTAAGGAAATAGTCATCAACACTGGTGTCCCCCAAGGTTCAATTTTAGGGCCGCTCTTATTTATTATATATATAAATGATATAGCACATTCTAGTGACCTTTTCAAATTCATAACATATGCTGACGACACCACCCTTACTAGTACACTAAAAACGTTTAATGACTCAGAAGGCCAAATGCGAAGTGAAAATATTAACAAAGAATTAACAGAGATTAGTAATTGGTTAAAAGCTAATAAACTGTCACTAAATGCCAAAAAGACTAAATTCATGATTTTTCATGCCTCAAAAGAAAATAGAATACCCTGTGTTACAAATAGATGGGGCACACATTGAATGTGTAAATGATTTCAATTTTTTAGGCATCACAATAAATAACCATTTAAACTGGCAGAGTCATACAAACAAAATAGCAAATAAAATCTCTAAAACAATAGGCATACTAAATAAACTTAAACATGTTTTACCACCTAATACATTATATATTATGTACAATGCTCTTATTCTCCCTCATATTAATTATGGCTTACTTTTATGGGGTCATCAGGCACATCAAATTTTCAAATTACAGAAAAAAGCAATACGAATAATATCCTTAAGTAAATATAATGCTCACACAAGTCCTATTTTTAAAAGACTTCAGTTGCTAAAGTTGGATGACATTTATAAAATCCAACAATTAAAATTTGCTATTCTGATTTGTGACATGTAAATTTTGATGTTGATTATATTTATGGGGTGGCTCCTGTGCTAACGATATTGTATATCTTAATGGGAGTCTCCCAACCTTATCTAGTACTCATGTTATTCATTGTGTATATATCGTATTTATATGACAAATAAACTGATTCTGAGTTCTAATAATTGATCAAATGTAGCTAAAATAAACTTTGTGTGTGTGCGTGCTAACCTGCGTGTGTGTTATGTTCCGAATGTGCCACTGCAATGATAAGGACTTATACACAACACAACTGACCCTGTGGATTTCATTGGGTAAAATAGATTACTTGTCATTTTAATTTATAACATTAAAGGGGCACTATATTGATCTAGTGATTGTGTTGTTGATAAGGATTTATTTATTTAGTGTAGTTAATTTGCAACAGTATATGTCATAGATAAATCCTTATCAAAAACACAATCACCAGATTCAGCGTACGCTTGTCTTGTGTTCCCGAGAACTAACGACGACAAACATATCGCCTGCACCAGACTGTTCTATAAATAGCCGCAGACGACAAGCGTCGGCCGACAAAATACTTCTGCCTTGGAATAGCGCAATCTATACAGTGCCCCTTTAATAGTTTTCTTCATTCACAGTTTTCTTCATTCATTTTTCTCCACCAATCACGAGGTGACTAGTACTGACTACACTGTACACTGAATTGTTCCTCCTGTTAGTAATCTAAATATGAAGCTCATCACTTACAAGTAATCTGGAGCCACAGCAATAATACACCTGAAAGATGGTCATTATTGGATCAAATACATGACTCAGACGAGAGAAGACACTACCCTACCTGACATGTTTGCCATGCACTAGCATGAGGAAGGTGAGCGTGAACATGTTCCAAGACACTGAGTTGTTGTATTTCATTGTGTTGAGTGCGTATGCGACGTGTGAGTGGCAATTGTCACAGCAGAGATTGTGCTGAAACAACAACAATAAAGGCAAAGTTCAACTAAACACCACAACACAGATCATATGAAACAACACCATGATCATGACACTCATTGCCAGCCAAGATTTAAACTATCATCATCAAAGCAGTCACAACAAGATGCTTCATAACGTGATAAAATAACTGTAGCAGTCATGAATTCAAAGTGTACTGGGGAGGTCACAGGTCATCTGATAAGAAAACGACCAAGAGCAGACCAGATTGTTTAACATAATTATTAACATTTCCATAAAACTGATTATATCTGTCATAATAACGAAATATTAGTTAATCTAGTGGCCAGCTGGCCCCCTCTAAATTCCACCTATCTTATCAGTTGTAATTAACCGTCTTGGCCAGTCATCTGCCTGTCTTGAAGATGGGCAGACGGGTCTCTGACTAAGCTCCTGCTTACCATTCTGCCCTTGTACTCCTCCGATGCGTCATGCACTGCGCGATCCCACGTCTCCTTCCTGTTGGCGAACGGCACCTTGTCGAGGGACAGCTGCCAGTACCTGCGTCACCAAACACAGCTTGTATGTCACTGCAGCAACAATAACTCACAACACTAGTGTGTAGCAGCTTGTAAACAAGAAAACTGTTTTATAAGTCACTGAAAATGTGATAAAACAACTTACTTGGTCGGGTTGCCAAAGCCCATGTGGTCCTCCTGAAAAAATTATAATAATAAGCACATGTTCACAGAAAAACAATAATTATTACCTGTAAATAACTATTATGTATCGAACAAATATTATGCACACTATAATCAGTGTGACTCAGCCATTCATGACTGGGGTCAGGCACATTTGATCAAGTACGATTCCATGTTGGCAGGGTACTTTAGGTCAGGTACGTGTACAAGTACTTCAAAGCGTAAACTTATCAAGTGCAATATGTCAAGTACAATTCAGTTGTAATGATCAATGATAATAAAATGCAGGTGCCAATTACGAACTATTTTGAATTCTGATTATATCTAGAATCATAAGACATTCAATGTTGTAGTGATACATACACCACACAAGCAAAACAGTATACAAATAATATTTGTTAATCTTAATACTTGTTTTTTTTTAAATGTATTTGTGTGTTTTTTGGCAAGTACCATTGACCTAGTACAAATATTTATTTTTTTAAACCCAAGTACAAGTACTGAAACATTTACTTCTGTAAAACTTAGATTACATTTATTTATCAATGGTCTATTATTCAAAAAATAAACAGATACATGCATGCACACAAAGTATTTTGTTATACCGATATATTACAATTAATGTAATGAGTTTTTTAAACATTGATGTTATCCTTTATGTATATAACTTACGGAGACAAAGTATGGTCCAGCAAAATCACGAATCACTCCAACTGTTGTGCAGATGCCCATGTGACCAATGATAGGAAACAACCACCTGCCAACATCACATACCAGGTAGTCAGCAAACTCAAATGCCAAATATAAAAACCTGTTAAATTGTAATTTTACAACCAACTCCACACATACGCACACACGCAAGCACACACGCACCCACACACACACACTCTTGTTGATGATTGTTTCCAACAGAAATTAATCATTGCTACATAATTTGTATGCAGCATTATAACACTGACAAATTCACATACAGTATGAACACTGGTGTACAGGACAGTAGAAGCTTGCTTTATGGTCACCTCGGTAATACAGCCACCTCGGAATTAAGGTCACCCTAGGACAGTCCCAAATTATTTCTACAACAGTAAAGTATAGGAAGTTAGACACGCTAATACAGTCACCTTGCTAATATGGCCACCTCGCTATTCAGGTCACTTTCACCCAGTACCAAGGGTGACCTTACTAGTGAGGTTCCACTGTACTACGTTCTAGCGTTCTTGTTGTCTCCCTGGTGTAATTGGTATTCATGTTCTTGACACTGTTATTTCACTTAAATCTCCCAAAATAAAAATAACTTCTGAGTAAACAACAAGCGTGATATTGTTGAATGCAGTTGCAAAAGGTTAGATTGTTTTAATTAAGTAGGCATCATTGTTATGCTGACGACATTCAAATCTACCTCACGGTTGAACGAGATGAATCAATTGTGGCCGCACTGGCTAAGGTGGAATTGTGTATTGCGGAAGTGGCTGCACAATTAACAAAAAAACAGTTAGAAACTTAACACAGAGAAATCCGAAGTGATCGTTGTTTCTCCAGCAAGAAACGCAACAGTCTGCCAATGTATACACTACAGTAGCCAGCCATTGAATTCACCCATCATCGTGTGTGAGCAGTTTGGGTGTGTTATTTGATAGCAACCTGAAAATGGAACAGCCGATTGCCAACACTGAAAAGTTGCTACTATCGGATTAGAAACATTGGGGGAATCCGGCCACATCTGACAGAAGAATCATGCAAGACACTTGTTCACGTACTAGTGACAAGGGAATGCACTTCTTTATGATCTCCCACACACAGTGACGCAACGTCTACAAAGGGTTCAGAACTGTGCCTCTCGCCTAATTACTTGCACGAGGAAATACGAACACATTACGCACGTGTTGCAGCATTTACACAGGCCACCCATTCATTTGAGACCAACCTACAAAGTGCTGCTGTTTACGTATTGTGCTTTGAATGGTCTAGCACCGGACTACTTAAGTGAGCTAATTAGCTACCACCCCATCAACAGAACAATTTCAGTTGATCGGGCGCTGTATAAGTACTTTTATTATTATTTCCCTGTAACTAGTCTAGGATAATATAGCTACACCATTATAATAATATAATTTATTTGATATAACGCCAGATCCAAATTTATTTGTGGCGCTTAAAATACATAAAATAGTGTAGAATCGCAAACAAATATATAACTAAATAATGCATTAAAAATAGTACTAACTGAAATACTAATAAGAATAATTTAAAATAAATTTAGCAATAAAATGGTGTAGAAATTCTATATAAGGAAATAACCAAATTATTAAAACGTTAAAGGAAATAAAAACAAGGCATTAGCTAAAATCCGTTTTCCATGTGTACACAAAGTTTAACATGGTATGTAACATTCGAGAACATTAAAAAAATACAGAAAAATACATTTGTAGCATAAATTCGATTTTAAATCTGTCTGTGTAGCGATTCCCGCAGAAAATAAAAATTAATGAGTTAGGCGATCACGTGGTATCTTAATGTCACATATGACTCATACTCGCAGCAGGCCGACCCTTTCTATGCATTCAGAGCATGTTTACATGGATAGTTTTGGGGTCGAAACGATATAATTATTCTAAAAACAAACCCAAGCTCGGCGAAACCTGGTCTTGTAGGCCCATTCGCATTCATTGTTTTGAATAAAATTGGATTCATGTGGAATCGTAAGATAACTGCTTGTTCTTCTATGATGACTAGTGTTTGTATTACATCGGAATATCGCATAACTCATTTTGACGTTTGTTTCGATAATTAATTTAGTAATAGTTTTTATAAAAATAGTTTAAGTGATAAAAGTATTGGTAAAATAGCGTTAACTAGATCATGAATATGCACTCCAAAAGAAATGTCTTTAGTCAACATTTGAAGCTGGCAAGTGTCACAAGTTTTAATAATCTTAGGCAGTGTTCCAGAGGGACGCAGAAGCCTCTGCGAACGAGCAATCCCAGCTTTGATCTGTGTGCGCTCCACTTCCAAAGTGTTACTGCCGGTTGATACTGGCGCACGAGTTCACACAGTCACTGATGCTGTGTTCCAATCACCTCGTGTATACCGTGAATACGACTTCGTAACCTTTACTTGACCCAGTTGCATAAATTTACAAGTGGTAAACTCGAGGAGCTTGTGAACTTTCGAGTTAGCCAAGTCGTGTTTACAATATAAACGATCCCACTGGAACGCAGCATGATACCCGGTGTCGGTGACGGGTGATTCATCATGCATCATCATGGCTTTGTCATTGTTGCTTACTATGATTGTATCAATTTGTATGAAAGCAATGTCTTGACCCTTGTTTTGTAAGTTATTTAAATAATTCTCAACGCAACACAAGTTAATTGTTAATATATTATTATTTGACACCAGATGTCACCCAACGTAAAACCCATATCGCCGGAGTCACCGGGATTGTAATTTGTTTATACAGCACTGTCAACACAAATTTAGCCTCAACAACGGTCAACAAGCTAGCCATAGAGACTAAGCCCTAAGTTCTAACGAGTAACGCCTAGTAACGGAAACGTCAATAATCATACTCATGATACTGGCGATAGCAAGCCTATCAACTACAACACATAGACATAGTGGTTACGTTATCAGCGGTATTGGCGTCCACACAATACAGCATGGGTAACGATTTCTTCGGCGATCGACCCCGCCTTGGTATATTAAGTCACATTCATGCATCTTTTCAGAGTACGGAGACTCAGCCTGGCTTCCTACAACGTCAACTCCCGCAAAATCGTCCGCCATTCCGACACTGGATGGCGCTTGATGCGGCTTGAAACGTTAAGCATCACGGGTAATGTTATAAAATAAAATGTTCAGTGTAAACATATCAAAGAAATAACTTATTGAACAAGATGAACACTGTATAAATATAGTTTTCTTTTTATACATGTTCGTATATTACCCGGGTCCGTATATTACATGGCCAGTAACTAACCACTGTGTGGCGGCACTGTTTCGAACAGGACGCCATCCCCGAGTTTCGCTTGCCAAATTACTATGTGTATGGACGAATGTCCCCAAAAGTGTACATATGGGGTTGTAGCAAGTCCAAAAATAAATGTTTTATTCTAACCAGTTTAGTTATATTTTCTGATTGTACATATAAAGAGGTATATTTTCCATAAATAGTTCAATGTAATAAATAAGTTAGGCTACTTTTGTAATTGAAGTATACTATAGGGCCTACCCTACTACTTTACATTTGAGCATTTAAAAAAATACATGTAAACGGAAAAATATGTTTGAATCGTCTAGTATATATATATATATATATATATATTATATATATATATAATATATATATATATATATATAATATGTCACTTAATAGGAATCTGAGTGGATGGAGATTTGGGTTTCTTGTGTGGTACGACTGCCTGAATATCGTGCATCGCAACACTCTGGCACGAACAATCAGGGTTAGTGACAAGGTGGTGGGAAAAAAGCAGACCAGTCTAGATGATCTATACAGGAAACGGGCAGAGAGAAAGGGAAGGAATATCTCCTCAGACCCCGAACATCCCCTGTTTCCATACTATAAACTACTTCCTTCTGGCCGCCGCTTTCAACTCCCTGACTCATTTGTTCCCTCGTCAATAAGACTAATGAATGAGTAACTGACCTTTGTTCCCTCCATCTCTGCCAGTCTTTCCTGCCAGTCTGACACTGAGTGAGCCTGAGATGATGTGTGAGATAATTTAACTTTTTAAAACTTGTGTAACTTATTTAACATATTTAACTCATTTTAACTTATATATTTATTTAACCGATATAACTTGTATTATTATTTTTTATTTTTACATTTTTATATTGCATGTTGTTTTATTTGTTTTAATGTGCTGCTACACTCCAAATGAATTTCCCTCCCAAGGGACAATAAAGTATTTTGATTGTGATTAATTGTGAAATTGTAACAGCAGAAATGTTGAAAGCAGAAGAAACACAGACAACAAGGTTACTGACAAAGATTTTTAGTAACATATGGAAAAATGAATCGACACCAGTAGCATGGAAGGCAGGACTGATAGTCAAACTGCCCAAGAAAGGAGACTTGTCAAACTGCAACTACTGGAGGGGCATCACCTTGCTGTCCCTCACCAGCAAGATCTTCAGCAAGATCATTTATAAGAGACTGGCAGAATCACTTGACGAGCACATCCGACAGGAACAGGTGGGCTTTCGATCGGGACGGTCTTGCACTGACCACATTTTTCACGCTGAGACTAATTTTAGAGCAAAGTAAAGAGTGGAACGCACCGTTATACGCCAATATTGTAGACCCAGAGAAGGCATTCGACAGCATCCATCGCGAATCTCTGTGGAAGATATTGCGCCACTGTGGAGTCCCTCAGAAACTAGTGAACGCAGTGAAGATGCTGTACAGCGATTTTTGTGAGCCAAGAAATGAACATGTATACTGATGACGCTTGACACGCAGTATAGCTATTATTAGATAATAGCATTATTCCTCATCGTAAACAAGTAAAACGGCGTAAGAAAACGCATTAAAACATGTTGTGGTATGCAACTGTACACAGTAATGTAATTGGTATTTTTTATTTCACTTCCGGAAAAACTTCTTAATTTCATCTTTATTTAATATGTTGTTTAATAATCTGAATCACAACATGTTTGACGGTTAGTCAATGTACATCAGGCTACTGTATCGATACCGGTACATATAAAACATTGACCAATCATTATAATTAATGATACAACATCAACAAATGACAATAAAAAATATGCCATGCAAATCTGACTGCTAACAATTAATGACGCTGGACATTTCGGGGTGACGCTGGACTCCGGTTGGACATAACTGACTCCTTACAACTGAATAAACAAAAGTTGTGGGATGCATCTGTGAAGGGATCTAGACTTGCACGCGACTAGACAACGTGCGTCAGGTGGAAGTGTAATTGTGTGTGCGTGCGTGTGCGTGTGTGCGTGCGTGTGTGCGCGTGTGCGCGTGTGCGTGTGTGCGAGTGTGTGTTGTTAATGCTCCATGCGTGCACACAGGTCTAAGTTAGTAAGCAGGTGAAGGATTTGTAGAGCTACTTTGTTAGAAACTCCTCAAGTACTTGCTGTACATGTTTTCTGTACTTGCCACCTGGCAAAACAATGTCCATTCGTCGTTACTGTGGTTGGTTCCAAATTGTTCATGTAATCATCTATAAACTCTTCCTGATATACATGTTTACACAACACATCCGGATTTGTTAGCATACCAGCCTGTCCGACGGATCTTAGTTCGTACTGATGTATGTTCCATGAGTAGATGTTATTGCTTTTGATGCGCATCATAACAATTTTATGGTTCCGTATTGGCTGACAAAACAAGCAGGATATGATTTTTGTATTTTGAAATTCCTCACACAATTTAGCTTGCAGCTATTGAAGATCAAATGTATTTTCCTTCTTCATATCTTAAGTCATCGCAAACTTCTTCCTGGAAGGAACTGGGATATATCCTGCCTGTTTCTTTAACATCACCACTTCTAGCTGCAAACGACCGTCCCACGCATTGTGTTTTGTCCCGCCAGATGCTGCTTGCGGCGGTCCTACTGCAACGTTTTAGCGATCATGTTCCCTGTCTAACTCCTTTTCACTGAGTGACATGCGAAAAAACAACAGTCCGCTTTGTTTTGATGGGACTGTTTTATACGGTAACAAAAGTGGTACATGCAAGAGCGGTGTGGGCCTTTCTCACTTCATGCCTTTAAGGGCTCGGAGCGTCATTCATCAGAATAATGTCGGAACGGCGTAAGCATAATAGCATGGGTAGAACGTCGATTGTGGAAGTCATCTGAACATAGTTTTAAGCCTCCTGCTCTTTCTAGTATTGCACCGTAGCTGTTTCTCCAAGTCCCATGCACGTTGCATGTCGCAGCTTTTCCATCTCCTTCCTCAAAGCTTGTATGTAGATTGCTTATTGTACCTTAGAAAATGTTCAGCAGATAGTGTAATAACACAATTTGTTGCGCCGGCTCATAATCCTTGAGCAAATTATAAAGATGTATTTGTCGTATGTTTTTTTCTTCATAATTGGATTTTCACATAACAATATAACCAATGGCTATGAATTCAAAATAGAAGTACTTACATCATAAATTATGAAGGGTAAGCTGCATAACATATATAGTGTCCTTGAAGTTACAGCCAATACATGCAATGGCGTCGGAGTATTCGGGGGCTGAGGCAAAAACCTCTAATTGCGCCCCCTTGAGACTCGCCAAAACCTCCAATTGCACCCCTGTGAAGTTCTTCAAAATCTCCAATTGCATCCCTGTGAAGTTCTTCAAAATCTCCAATTGCACCCCTGTGAAGTTCTTCAAAACCTCCAATTGCACCCCTGTGAAGCTCTCCAAAATCTCCAATTGCACACCTTGAAGCTCTCCAAAATCCTTCAAAAGCTCCCCATTGAGACTCTCCAACAACTTAATTCCTACCCCCTCCCGTAAGCTGACTAATTACTCAAAGCTGCATTCGCCTTGAAACTCATCAAAACATCAAAATGTACCCCTTCCCTAAATATTGGTGGGGAATTAATCCTTTATCCAGTCCTCTTACCAAAAGCCCCCCCCCTGATCCCGACGCCTTAGAAATTGTATTCACATCTAGTTCAGTATCCACCGATGCAAGTTGCAAAGTTGCAAATGCTTTCGAAAATTGTTTCGCCACCACGACGCCTATTCCTGGGGGGAGGGGGCAAAAACAATATGTCTACCCAATTGCACACATCTTCCACAGTCAACAAAATACACATTAATCGTCTCCTAAAATTTATATTTCCACTCGCCATTTACATTCGCCACAAAAACAAACATTCACGCTCACATTTAATGGGGGACAGAACCATATGTCTGCCCCCCAGAGAAATTCCAGGGGGCAGCTTTGCCCCCCCCCTGTTCCCGCGTCTATGGTTGCTGCTGCTGCTGCTGCTACCGCCATCGCTGTTGTTGTTGTTGCTGCTGCTACCGCCATCGCTGTTGTTGTTGCTGCTGCTACCGCCATCGCTGTTGTTGCTGCTGCTGAAGTTGCAACACGCGACGTTGCGTCATCACGGTGCATCAATGAAATTGTATGGTGCAACAAGTCCTTGTGGGGGCACAAATGTTGCATCGGAATGCAGACAATATCACTGCAATCGGTCGACGCAGACACATTCCACCACGCTGGCCCTTTCTTGTAGGCAGCGCACCCTAGAAATGCCATTGGTAGTCAATGCTTCCCACAATGGTCTGCTTACTAGCCTTCCCAGTACACTGCCAGCCAGCTGGTGGAGGGCCTTAGCTGAATAATGAAATACAGACGTCATGGTTGACTGGTCACTTACTCCCGTGACGCGCTGATCTTGACATTAGAAGACTGAGATGGAGTGCTGTTGGAGATTTCTCACTTTCTCATTTCTTCAGCACGTCTCTCGTGGTGTCGCGCTGTCTTGGATGATGACACCTGAAGACGGGGGTGCTGTTGGAGGTTTGAAGTGAAAATCCGGAAAACTCCCGGAAATTCCGGGAGAGTTGATAGGTATACTATGATGACGCCGGACACGCGATGACCCTGGACATTTCGTTTTTCTCCTGCATGTCCGGCACTATGCATGCAATGGTTAAATTTAACAACTACGATGTTATGAATATACAAAATGTTACGATGCTATAATGCATAAATCAACAATAAACACTTTGATATTTTATTAAATAACTGTGCTTTCATCCAGAACAGTTTACAGGAAATACAATATTTTATGGCCTCGTTGCATACCGCTTCCTTATACGCGCGTTCACATATTTATTTGATACTTGTGTCATCAAAGTAATAATTAATTCTCATAAACGTGTATGAAGAAATAGGTGCGCCGGGGGTGAAATGTAAAGCGCATACAGAGGTTATTAGGACTGGATACTGCGATTCATAAAACAAACCTTGTAATACACACACACACACATACACACACACACACACACACACACACACACACACACACACACACACACACACGCACGCACACACACACACACACACACAAAACTTGTATGAAACCTACGTTCAGGGAGTTTTCGTTTGGTATACGACACACATACCCAAATTACCGGAGTCTTCTATGACTGATGACATCAGACATATTTGGTATAATCGGCAGTAATTTAATTTAATATTTATTTAATGTTGGTTGAAACGTATTCTAGAGCAAACAAATCAAAGCAAGTCATTAGTTAAAATCAAGTCATGCGTGCAATTCACGAAGGTGGTAATTGTATGTAATGGCATAATAAAACGAAAAAAAACATGTTTGGAAAGGACTAAATATGAAGTTGTAAACTTACAAATAATAATGTTCGTGGGCATATAATCCGTTCGTATTTTGGGCTGGTTGACATGTGCGACCCCACAGAGAATCTGTAACACTATACAAGTATAATCTATTATGTAACCATGGCGGAATTGTTTCGTGCAAGCGTTTGCATAGGCTATTGTTATGTCAGCTAGTCGCCAGACGCGCGGGTAGTGTAGCTTGAGCCACACCCAGTCGCAGTTTGCTAGGGATCATGGACGTGTCCACAAAGATATACGTACAGTTCTCTCGGCTCCGTATTACGAGTATCAATATACACAGCCTGGTGAGTAATTGTTTTCATGTTTATATGCTATATATAATAGTGATACTATTAGAATAATGCATAACTTAAATTGTTTCTTGTTACCCCATTACCTGTAACTTCGAGCATGCCAGCTATAGTATGACGAGTGTAGCAGTGTTGTGTCATATAATGTTAAATTGTGTTTACAGACGACTTACATATCTAGCAAGCATTTTAACTAATTATTGTGATGTATAGGTATGTCGTGTGCATACGTTTGACTTTACATAATGTGATAAGTATTATAGTTAAAAGAAGTACTTAGCTAAAGCAAGTTTCTCCGACTCTTTGTTAGTACAAGTTCAGAGAAGTATCTATAGGGTGACTAATTATTAGATGCGGTTTAACACGTCTAATATTAGAACAGCCGACGCAGCTTATAGTAATGTAACGTTGGTTGCTTGACTACACTGTTGCGATGTTGTAGCAACTAGCACGCTGTCTCTCTGTCTCCCTGCCTCTATCTGTCTCTATATGTCTGTTTTTCTCCCCGTTTCTCCTTCTCCAACTCTCCCTCTCTCCCCGAAGCTCCTCCATC
The DNA here is from genome assembly GCA_020002185.1 of Paraescarpia echinospica. Classification (NCBI taxonomy): domain Eukaryota; kingdom Metazoa; phylum Annelida; class Polychaeta; order Sabellida; family Siboglinidae; genus Paraescarpia; species Paraescarpia echinospica. The sequence continues at coordinate 32,628,512 of CM034537.1, read as the reverse complement.
CTCTGTGTTTGTCTATTAGAACGTCAGTCTGTAAGTCTGTTAGACAGTACGCCAGTCCGCCTGTCTGTCTGCTTGCCTGCCTATCCGACTGTCTGGCTGCCTACCGGCCGCCTGCATCCTTCTCTGCCTGTATGTTTCTCTGACTGTACGTCTGCCTCTATGCCTGTCTGTTTGTCTGACTGTCTGTCTTTCTTAACTGTATGCCTACCTGTCGGTATGCCTGCCTGTCTGTCTGTATGACTGTTGCATGCCTGCTTGCCTGCTGGCTGTATGTTTATCTTCCTATCTCTGTCTCAATTTTTGCCCATGTCTGTGTCTCTGTCTCTCTGTACCTCTTTTCTCTCCTGTCTCCCTATCTACCTGTCTGTCTATCTATCTGTCTGCTGGCTGTATGTTTATCTGCCAATCTCTGCCTCAGTCTCTGCCTCTATGTATTTCCTCTCTCTCCTGTCTGCCTGCCAGCCAGCCTGCCCACCTACCTGTTGATTGTACGTTTACCTTCCCATAGCTGCCTCTGCCTCTGGCACTGTCTATATCTCTGTTCCTGGCTCTGTCTCACTCCCTCTCTTTACCTCTGCCTCTGCCATTGTGTATCTGTCTGTATCTGCTGTCTGTATGTACGTCTCTCTTTCTCTCTCGCTTTCGTGCGCTCTCACCAAAATGCACCATTTCAAGTGTTTTGTAAATACAGTCGATCTTCAGCCTCCTCCCCAAACCGACAGTGCTTACTTTTGGTCACTAAGTGGTGCATTTATAACTTAAATAATAAAATATGCATTACTTTTAAAGTTTTCTTTATAAATTACAACCAAATACCTTACAATATAATTTTTGGAGTTGAGAAAAAAATTATATATATTATAGAGTGTACCTGACATGTTGCCTTACTAGAAGTTCTTATTTAGCGTAGTTATGGACGATCTCATAATGCAATTTTCAAGTAAATTGGTCAATGCATATCAATACATAATATTAGTGTCACCAATTCAACCCATTGTTGCCATTCTGCTCACCAAATGTCATACAATTATACTATTCTTAATGAATGTTCCCTTTTGTAACAGTGTGCTGTTCTTCTTAATATTAAACAATAGATGCCACACTTTTTTTTTATTAAGAACCGGGATTAGCAAACGGCAGAAGCTAGAAAAAAGAATGGCGCTGCAAATGTGTTTTTGAGTTTTGTTCTGACGTAGTGTGGCAATGTGCGTTGGTGTATGTCCGTGTCTGTATGTCTCTTTGTATCTGTCTGTCTGTCTGTCTGTCTGTCTGTCTATCTCTCTCCCCCTCCCCCTCTCTCTCTCTCTCTCTCTCTCTCTCTCTCTCTCTCTCTCTCTCTCTCTCTCTCTCTCTCTCTCTCTCTCTCTCTCTCTCTCTCTCTCTCTCTCAGTTTGTTTGTCTGTCTGTCTGTCTGACTGTCTGTCTATATATTTATTCCCCCCTCTCCCTGCGTTACTATTTGATATTATTGTTATGGCAGAAACACCTGCAGATTTACAGGCTGCATTAAATGCTGCATGTGATTATTGTCAAATATGGCACCTATCTGTTAATACTAGTAAAACAAAGGTTATTACTTTCTCTCGTGGAAAAGTCAGATCACACTCATACTTCTTGTTTGAACAAAACAAATTATAAATAACTGATAGATACATCTATTTGGAAACCAGTCTAAACTAAAATGGACTGTTTAACAAAGCCATAACAAAACAAGCTAGGCGTGCATTGTTCAAACTCACAACTAAAGCAAGGAAGCAAGGAAGCTAGATTTACCGATAGACATAGAGTGTGAACTGTTTGACCAGCTTGCAATGCCAATTCTGCTAGATGGTAGTGAAATGTGGGATTTTCAAAATGTAGAGCAGATTGAGAAATACCATAGAAAATTCTTGAAAAGTATACTAATACTTAACAGGAACACCGCAAATTGTATGGTATATGGAGAAGTTGTCATACAAAGTGACAACAATTATAAAAAAGAGAAAGATAAACTTTTGGGTACATTTAATTGGAGGCAAACAAAGCAAGATATATAATATTATGTTTAGGCTGATGAAAAACCTACACGACACAGGTAATTTAAAATCAAAATGGATTTTTAAAATCAAGAGTCATTGATGGATGTGGACTATCTAACATGTGGCATGATCTTGAAAATACAAAATAGTTTAAGGATACAGTAGAACTTAAAATGAAAGTCATAAACAGACAAACTTGGCAAAATGAAATTCATGTAATTAGGCTGTATTCAAATTACAAAATATTTAAAAAAGAAGTAGGGCTCGAGACATATTTAATCTACTTGAGCCCATCTTTATGTTAATTTCGTTGGTCAGTATCCCACTGAAAATGCTCAGAGGCTCTGTAATATATGCAACAATGGAGACCAAAGTGATGAAAATCATGGTGTACTTGTATGTCCATCACTAGTAGAAGAAAGATCAAAATACATAAAGAAATACTTTAGAATTAGACCTTATACTCTGAAAATGAACCAAATGTTTAATGTACATAATGTGAAACAGTAGACAGATCTTTCCAGATTTATTAATGTAATCATAACAAAGTTTGCTTGTCTAACAAATTCCCTGTCCAAACTGTGAATTGCGTAGAATAAACATTGTAGCTTATAGTTAATATAGTAGTCATATAATTACATGTAAACTAGTTCAAATTGTGCAATACCTGTATAATACGTGGTTTATTTTATTTTATATTATTTGACATTATTTGGTTTGCACTATACTGATTATAACATTATGGAAAACATTTAATACAGTAAGATCACTCAACGTTTTATGCATTGTGTGTTGTTTATGTTTTATATACTATACATATGATTTATATAATAGAAGTTTATATAGGGTTATGTTCTTTTATGTTACAATATGTTCTTTTAAAATGTACTTTAGAGAGACGAATTCTCTCATATTCCACAAGGGGTCGTAGGGAAATAAAACTCATTATCATTGCCACTCTTCATCCGCGTATCTTCCCCTCCATCTCCTTTCTCACCTCCTTCCCGTCCCTTCCCGTCCTCTCCCTTTCCGTCTCTCTCTCCCCACTCTAACCCTCCATCCTTATGTTCCCCGTCACTCTCACTGTTCCTCCCCTCTCTCTGTCCCATTCTCCGTCCCTCGTTCCCTCCTCTAGTTCTCTCCGTCCCTCTCTGTCTCTCTCTATCTCTCTCTTTCGCAATAACTGGTAGGTGGGTAGGGTCATGGATCTTTGCACATTTAACACGAATAACGAGGATATTCCTGGATATATGCCAAATGTGCTTCGTCCATGCACAAACAATGTCATGGTGCATTACCTTAGAGACAATGCATTGCTTCAACTACCGGTGAACATTCTAGGCTTCACGTGCGAGCCCAACAATGGTACTTTCTATTCACATGCCAAGAGGACTTAATTTGGCTTTAATTTAAATTTAATATGACTACCTCGGTCGAATTCCACCTGACAGTTGTTGCACACGTGTGATTGACATGCGTAAAACGACCAATAGGAATACAGTGGTTGAAATATAGGTGACATGACAGGTTTCAGTACAACGCCGACTTAACTGGTGGATGGTTGACTTCAGTGGGTGCAGCTGACATTACATGTATGTAACAAACAATATTCGCTTGACGCTCAATATGGTGCTTCGTGTAACAGGTGATTTCAACTGTGCAACAGACTACAGGACATGAAAACAAATGCCGGACAAGACAACGTGTATGGGTAGCCATTGCAAGATGGCTGCAACAGTGCCACTCGAACTCGAAGTAAGGTAGGAACTTGGGAGGTTTAGAACAGCAAGTAGTTGTAGTGTGTTCTATATGTTGCCTTTGGGTACAGCAAGAAAATTTGTTATTGTTAACTAGTCTATTCACGGAGGCAGGCACGCGCGCGTAAAAAAAGAACATGGCTTTTGTCTTAAACGGTACCTTTGTATCGTATCGTAATGTATCTGTATCTGTATTTTGACTGGCAAAATGTCCTATGGACACATCACGCCAGTGCGCATGGTGGCTCTTATGGATTAATTTTTTACATGTTGGGCTAGGCTAATCTGGAATGAATTCAGTGACGTACTTGATACAATGCTTGGAGGTAGAGAATTCCACTCTTTTATTGTGACTGGGAAAAAGCTGTTTCCAAATATGTTTGTCGAGTGCCTGATTTGTACTAACTGTTTATTATGTTTACGTGAGCATCTGGTGTTGCGTTTGGTGTATTGATCTAGTGGGATATCTATGAGGTTATGTTCCATTTTATATAATATGCTAAGTCTTTGGGTTTTTCTTCGTGATTGGAGGGTGTCCCACTGGAGATCTTTAAGGAGTTGTGTTACCGTTCCAGGCTCTCTAGAATAGTTGTTCTTACAAAATCTGGCGGCTTGTCTCTGGGTTCTTTCTATGAGTTTGATATTTCTTAGGCAATGTGGATCCCATGATGCTGACGCATATTCAAGTATGGGGCGGACAAGGGTTGTGTAGGCTATGGACTTGATTTGGGTTGGGCATTTATTTAAATTTCTTCTAATCATTCCCAATGTCTGTTGTGCTTTTTTTGTGACCGAGTTGCTTTGTATTGTCCAATTTAATGTATTTGATATATGTATGCCAAGATAACAGTGTGATTCAACAGATTTAAGTTGTTGTCCGCAGAATGTGTAGAGATTTGGTGTCGGTTTTCTTGGGCTATTGTCATTGTATAACATTTAGTGGGGTTGAATTTCATAAGCCACGTGTGTTGCCATTTCTCAAGTTTGAGCAGATCGTTTTGGAGGACAGATGTGTCTTGGTCAGTTTTAATCGGTGAATATAACAGGCAGTCGTCTGACCGAACAGTTGAGGAAAGATTGTCTGGCAGGTCATTTATGTAAAGTAGGAAAAGTAGGGGCCCCAGTGGTACCCCAGAAATGACTTGAGTGATGTTGACTTAGATCCATTCCATTTATCCATGATGATATTGGGGTTTTGTGGATTAATCTTTTATGTGGAACTTTATCGAATGCTTTGGTGAAGTCAAGGATGGCCATGTCTACAGATTTCTTCTCATCAAGTGATTTGCTTATGTCATGGATTGTTTGAATTAATTGTGTTTCAGTTGATCTTTTGGCACGAAGCCATGTTGGTGGTCAGTTAGAATGTGGTGCTGTTCAAGATGTTTCATAATGTGACTATGTATGATGTGTTCAAGAAGTTTAGAAACCACAGGTGTTAAGGATATTGGTCTGTAGTTAGATGTTTCTGCTCTACTTCCTTTCTTAAAAATTGCTGTTACATTGGCTTCTTTCCAGGTATTGGGGACTTGTCCAGAGTCAACAGATGATTGGAAAATGTCATGTATTACTGGTGCTAGATGAGAGGCATATCTGTTTAAGAACCATGGTGGAATGCCATCTGGTCCTTGCGATTTAGAAATGTTAATTTTGGAAAGTTGATCAAGTACTCCTTTAAGTGTAATTGTTAGTTTGGGGATTTCTCCATGTGGACTTCTGGCCATATCTGGTAGGGTGGAATTTCCTTCGTGTGTGAAGACACTTTGGAACTGATTGTTTAAGGCTTCTGCTTTATGTTTGTCGTCGCTAATGATGTTACCAGCAATGTTAAGGTCCCCAATGCCCTGGTTATCCTGTCTAAGTTTAGAAATGAAGCTCCAAAATGATTTAGGTTTCTCTGTTATTGTTGTTGTCAGGAATTGACTTATGTAGGATAGTCTAGCAGAACGAAGGTGTTTATGCATGTTTCTCCTGATGTCACAGAATTCTTTCCAGTCTTCTGGATTTCTAGTTCTTTTTGCTTTGTTATATAGCTGTTTCTTTATTTTGCACATTTTCTTTAAATCTTTATTGAACCAGGGAAGATTGTGTCTTGAAGTAGTAAGTCGGTGCGGTACATATTGGTTCATAATGTTGATGATTTTCGTGGAAACAAGATTCCACTTGTCATTGACAGTCATGTTTTGGTTTTGAGAGAAGTATTCATGTGTAAAGTTTTCAAGAGATTTCTGGATGTTAATATTGTCGGCTTTATTTCTAATGAAGACTTTACGTTTTGGACGATGTTTGCGTTTGGGCGAAATGTTTACATCAATAATGACTGTGCTATGGTCTGCTATTCCGTCTACTACATTTATCTTCTTTATTAACCCAGGTCTATTGGTGAAGACAAGATCTAAAATATTGTTGGCATTTCCCTGTCTGTGCGTGGGTTCCTTGACATGTTGGATCAGACCATGTTCCTCTGTAAGAGAGAGTAATTTATTGGCAGCAGCTGTACTGTATCCATTGTTAGTTGTGACTTGGTGAATTTCCCAATTGATGTTAGGGAGGTTGAAATCGCCAGTAATGATGACATTATGTGTGTTGATCTTGTTACCTAATTTAGAAAGGGCTAGGTCTAGTTCTTCGATTTGAGTTCCATGAGAGTCATTTGGGGGACGATAGAGGGTACACATGATTATTGGTTTCATTCCTGTTATCTGGGTTTCAGTCCAAATGCTCTCACTGTTAGTGTCTAGGTCTGGTAGGTGGCTTGTTATGAGGTCATCTTTTGATATTTGAAATACCCCCCCTCCAGTAGTGTCTGTTTCTCTGTCCTTTCTAAAGACGTTAAAGTTGCTTGGGAATATTTCTCCATTTTTTATTGAGGGATCTAACCATGATTCAGTGCCACAGATGATGTCTGGGTTATGCAGATTGTTTAGTGCTTCGATGTCTGAGGCTTTCTTTTTAACGCTTTGGCAGTTTATGAGGATGCATCTGAAGTTTGGTCTCTTTTTTGGTCTATATGCTTTCTTGCTATTAGTTGTATTGTTGTTGGTGGTTTCGCTTATGACAGTTACTGTCCAGTGGATAAAAGGGATTTGCCGTTGGGATTTCTGTATCTCTGAAGAAAGAATTTGTGAAGTTGAAGTTGTTGCATTCGGGGCAGGCCCACGAACATGAGGAATTTATTAATCGTTTGTATTCATTGTCATCTATTGCACAGCATTGTGAGTGGATCCAGTTTAGGCAGTGGTCGCACTGAATTGCTTTATGGTCATTTAGGACATCTCCATGGCAAATGCCACACGGTGCTGAGCAATTTGAACAGTGCCATGGTACATTTTGGTTTCTGTAAGTGTTGTTAAATTCTTGTCTGGATATCCTGGCGCATTTGATGTGTGTGGATTTATTACAATCATTACAAGTTAGGATGAGTGCATTAGACCTTAGTGATTTCTTACATGAGTGACATTTAGAGGGGCCTGGATTTAGTTGAACATCTCCTGAGAGCATGATGCATAGAAGAATGGAGAATTTTGTTGTTGTCCTGGGTTTATACGGTAGAGGAGTGATCAGTAATCCAGTGGAGGTGCTGGATTTGAGACATTTCAATTGGGCTATGGTTTTCCATATGGGACTATAAATGTAGTAGGACGTGACAGAATGGATGTCTTGTCTAGCTTTGGCGTTGACATAGGTCTCGTTTGTGTTGCTCTGGAAACTCTCCAATTTTTTTAAATTGGGATCATTTAAAAACCTAAAAGTTATCTGCAGACATAAAATCATGAACAGGGTACATCTAAAAGTGCATCTTGTAGAGGTATGTCGTACGGAGCCTGCCATGTCACCAACTCGAGTGGTAGTGGTTTAGAGTTGATAAAACGGTCAAGTAGTTATTAAGAAACACACCCACACTTAAAACGTGTACTGAGATAATACTAAAAAATAAAAGATAAATAATTATAAAATATCTGTCCGTCTAAACGGTTTAGTGACTAGTTGTTGTTGTTGCTGTTTTTTGACAGCCTACAATCCGGATTTGTAATAGTATGATACGTAAGCTTTATGTGAAAGTATATATTTACATGTGTGTATGTTGAACCAGCTCACACTGGTTCATGAGTCAAACTGAAAACCCAACTAAGTAAATATAAAATAATTATAAAATATCTGTCCGTGTAAACGGTTTAGTGACTAGTTGTTGCTGTTTTTCGACAGCCTACAATCCGGATTTGTAATAGTATGATACGTAAGTTTTATGTGAAAGTATATATTTACATGTGTGTATGTTGAACCAGCTCACACTGGTTCATGAGTCAAACTGAAAACCCAACTAACACGACACTTCCGTGTGTGCAGTCTGACTATGGAATGGTCTATGCACTCACTTATTGGTATACAGTTTATTGTGTTTACTGTTTATTTCAGCTTGATTTCTGATAGTATATAAACAGAACTAGTAATGATAATAACATAGGTTTTACTTTGTCACTAGGAGAATGCACCGATTTATGATTTGATTTGGGGGTGGTTTGGGTTTCGCGCGCTTTATACCCGTTGTTTACTAGTTCGCCATCTTGTTTTGTAGGTTTTAGGCTGGTTGTTAGGGAAGCTAATTTGTCAAAACTTGGTTTAGGTATGTCAGATTGCAACTACAACCGTGGGATTGTATTCCGATGTAGTTATACGAGTGCCTTATTCATTTATGAACGAGAGAAACGTTTGGAAATCGTAAATAATATCGGTAAATATTGGAGCGATAAAACGGATTCGACTACACCTGACGCATGCGCATGATCTTCATGTAGACACATCATTTATAGAGACAGACACATACATACGCATTGGCGTGATGTGTTCATCGCTTTTGCTTTGCCAATTATAGTTAGATTATTTGGCAGTGATCACAGTACTAGAAACAAATGTATCGTCACTTAAAACGTTAAGACATACAAAATAAATGCAATAGTCGAAAGACGAAACATTTATTAAGGCAACGCACCACGGCGGAGTAAACATAAGTTCTCACATCATCTCTCCTCATTTTTAATTCACCATTAAAACTGCACTGTGTATTGTATTGTATAATTTGACTTTTGGAAGTTTCCCCACTGTGTGCGGCCATATTGGATTCGTCCCCTATCGTCGTCAACCCGAACTCTCCGTGAATTTGCATACATCAGAATACATATAATAGATTAGTAATATTATTTATGCCGCTTATACATACGTTTAATGCATCATATCATGTAACATAACATATGACCAAAGTTTTAATACCATTCTAACGAATAAATAACTTCACCAGGTGTAGATATGTAAGATTAAATAAAGTTGACGTTCACACCACTTATTTCGCCTGGCTGTGTTTGGCAGGGTATAAAAGTAGGTAAATTGTCTATGTTAGTTGCAGCTTGACGTGCTCAATATATAGGGTTATATCACGTGGCATGGATGACCACACCGGTTATGGGAACGCCGGGAAGGCTCGGGGGCCGATATATACCCTCCCCTGCAGGGTACAACCACACGGTGTGGGTCAACTGTGAGAGATTAGGATTGTGACACTACTCTCCAGAGTAGGGTTGTAAGGAGCTCCCAAAGTGAGATCCCGAGCTAATCATTGGTGCAGTTAGCTCTGTATCATAGGCAGTAACGGCTCCAGTGTCTCCCACTTCCTGATTCTCTCTTTTTGTCCTGCAAAAATTTTCTTCAATGTTGCTGGGCCATTTTCAAGACCTGAAAAGTAAAGTGAATAACATAACTTGCCTGGATCTTCGGGTTTTAAAGTAAGGCACAACAGCCTTGTGTACACCCGCCTTTATGCATTGTATTTTGGTATTGAGAACGTGGCTTGTCTTGTTATTTTGTGTTTTTATTAAAATTTAAACCTGTCCATCTTCAATTCTTTGTCGAGTTTTGTTTTGAAGGAGAGGATGTTTTCAGCATTCACTGTTTGCTGAGAAAGGTTGTTCCAGTCTAGGAAGATGCGTTGTGAGAAGGAGTGTTTCCTAATATCAAGTCTGCTTGGTGTCTTATACAATTTTTTGTTGTGGCCTCGTGTGCGGTTTGTTGTGATCTTGAAGAAGTCCTCTTGATTGATGTCGTCGGTGCCATTGATAATTCTGTAGACTTGGATCAGGTCTCCTCTTCTTCTTCGGTATGCCAGACTTGGTAAGTTAAGATGTTTCAGCCTGTCTTCATAGTTCAAGTTTCTTATTTCTGGGACCAGCTTGGTTGCTCTCCGTTGTGCTCTTTCAAGGGTGTTGATGTCTACGGCGTAGTGCGGGTTCCAGATAGAGTCAGCATAGTCGAGATGTGGTCTCACTAGCGCTGTATATAATAATCGGAAGCTGCTACTGTCCAGATGTTTAAACGTGTGTTTGATGAGGCCTGTCATCTGGTTTGCCTTCTTTGCAATGGTGCCAATATGCTGTCGGAATTTTAGGGATCTGTCGAACGTTACACCGAGATCTTTTTCTGTTTCTGGTGTGCTGTCGATTTCTGACACTTCCCCATCTTTACTTGTCATCGTGTATGTGGTGTTAACCTTCGGCTTGCCAAAAGTCAGATGTTTGCATCTTGATGGATTGAAATGTAACTGCCATTTCTCTGACCACGATGTTGGTTTGTTAATGTCTTCTTGTAATAGCTTTTTGTCCATTTCACACCTTACATCTAGATATATTTTTGTATCATCGGCGAAGATCTTGAGTCCACTGTTTATACTATCTGGTAGATCGTTGATGAACAGGATAAATAGAATGGGGCCAAGGACACTTCCCTTAGGTATGCCACTTGTGACCTCTGCCCAATCTGATAGCTTTCCATTTACTACGACCCTTTGTCTTCGTCCCGTTATGAAAGCTGCGATCCACGCTGCCACTTCTCCTTGGATGCCATACGCAGTTAGTTTTTTTGCTAGTCTTTTGTGTGGCACCGTATCGAAGGCTTTCGCAAAGTCAAGATATATTGTGTCTACACATCCGCCCGAGTCAATGGTGGTAGTCCAATTCTCCATGACTTCTAGGAGTTGGGTGGTGCATGACCTGCCTGGTCTAAATCTATGCTGATCTTTGTGGAACATGTTGTTCATAGTCATAAGAGTCAGGAGATGGTCTCGAATAATGCTTTCCATAATCTTACATGCTATGCATGTCAAACTGATTGGCCGGTAGTTGGAAGCATGTCTTTTTGAGTTCTTCTTGTGTAAGGCCGTTACGTGTGCTGTCTTCCATTGAGCTGGGAGCACTCCATCCTTCAATGACCTGTTGAAGATCAAAAGGAGGGGCTCCACCAGTTCATTTCTCAGTTCATGTAGAACGTACGGGTGACATCTGTCTGGACCAGGTGACTTGTTTGTTTTTAAGTTGGTTAATTTAGCCAAGACTTCTTCTGCTGTGATTTCAATGCTGATCAGCAGGTTTCCATTATGTCTGTCTTCGAGTGTTGGAATTTCCGTCAGATCTTCATGTGAGAACGCACTTGTGAAAAATTTGTTTAGTGTATCTGCTTTCTCTTGGTCTGTCTTTGCTGTTGTGCCATCATCCAAGTCAAATTCACCCATGGCAGATCTAACCTTTCTTCCATCTTGGACATAACGCCAGAACACCTTGGGGTTTTTGCTGACCTCTGTCGCAAGCTTCCGTTCAAAGTCTCTTCTAGCTTTCCTTACAGCACTGGTCGCAATGTATTCAACATAGTGTCTGTACTGTTTTGTCTCAGTGTACCTCTTCCAACTGTTGTACTTCTTTTTCACTTTCCTCATTGCATCGCTGTTCATCCACAAAGGCTTAACTCTCTTTCCTGTTACTGTCTGTTTCTTTGGTATGTATTTATCAACCAGGTCTGAGATTGTGCTGTTCAGTTCTTGCCACATATTGTCCACACTTAGGTTATTCAGAGTCTCCTTCCAGTTTGTTTCTCTGAGTTTGCGCTTGATGTCAGTGTAGTTGCCTTTCTCAAACTGGTAACTTGCCTTCTCTTCACTCATTGTATCACAGTAGCAGTGACATTCTGTCTCAATGATTATGTGGTCACTTTTCCCTAGAGGTGGCTTCTGTTTTATGTTTTGTGCCATATTTTCATCATTGGTGATTATCAGATCAAGAAGTGATGGTTCTTGATTATGTCGATACCTGGTGGGGAAATTGACATGTTGGTATAGAAAGCAGTCACTCAGGGTTTCAAGTAGTTCCGTTTCTAACGTGTAATGTTCTGGTACTGTCCATGTCTCCCAATCAATGTCTTTCATATTAAAGTCTCCGGTTATTAGGATATGTGTCACACCTCGACTGTTGCAGGATGTTTTGATCAACTGAAGGAGTGTATCGTTGTTTTCAGAGTCACTGTTAGGACTACGGTATACTACCCCTATCAGTAGTTTGTCCTTGTTTTTTAGATTGACTGTACATCTTACAGGTTCTTACAGGTCCTCTTCTGGCTTGACTAGGCAACACTGCCTCTGCCTCTTACATGCCAGCTCCAGCTTTTGACATCTGCTCGGAGTGTACACATGCGTCTGAGTCTGACACAATCTAAGATAGGAGTGGGGCAGTGTATTCAGTTTTCATATGGTGGTTTTGCTATAACTTATCTATTTCCGCGTCAAACGACTGCACTGGTGAAGCATCAACCACAGACTGTTGGGGACTGTTTCATACGCCTGTGCGTCGGTATATAAATGAGTAATTTATAATATTTAATCGGCACCTTAATAATTAAATAATTTTAGGTGGTGCCCTCTCGTAAGTGTTTCGTTATCCCTCAATGTATCATAATTGGATGAGACTGCTGGATCATATTTCCCTGTTAGCATCTTATACATTTCAGGCATATCTCCTCTGAGGCGACGGTATGATAAAGTTGATAATATCAGTCTCTGTAAATGTTCTTTGTATTCAAGGTCTTTGAAACCAGGTATTAATTTGGTTGTTCTGCGCTGAAGATTTTCAAGAGCTGTAATATGTTTCATTAACAAAGGACTCCATGCCTGATTAGCGTATTCAGTATGTGGAAGGACGAGAGACTTAAAAGTTGTGGAAAAACACTTTTCATCCATGTGATCGAAAGTACGTCGGATTATATCCGTATCATCGAATTGGCTGTATTAATTTTGTCTGACATATATGCCTCAAAATTAAGCGATGAATCGAAAATGACTCCAATATCTTTCACCTTGTCCGTACTTGTAAGTGTTGTCTGGTTGTTTCCCAGTGAATAACCTTTATTCCTTGTGGATGTAGATCCAATTCTCATATGGCTACATTTATCTGGATAGAATTACAAAAGTGATGTATCTGTCTAGCGTTCGGCAGAAATAAGATCTTGTTGCAGTTTTGTGCAGTCCTCTTTGGTATAAATAGGATTGAACAGCTTCATACCATCTACAAATGATAAAATATGAGAGCTCTTTATAACATCAGGTAAATAATTTGTGAATATAACAAAAAGAAGGGGGCCAATAACTGATTCTTGTGGTATTCCACTGATTACCTCCTACCAATTTTAAAATGTGTTATTTTCTCTTACTCGTTGTCTTCTCTGAGCCAGCAGAGCTGTAACCCAGTTAAGAATGTTCCTTTTCCTGTCATAGCTATAGAGTTTCTCAATGAGTCGAATATGTGGAACCTTGTCGAAAGCTTTCAAAAATCACAATTTACTATGTCTATGCATCCTCCATTATTTCAGTCCATGAATCGAACACTTTCAATATTTGAGATACTGTAGAACGGCCCTTGATGAATCCAAATTGCTTATCACTCAGCGGGTCATTTTCTTTCATGTATTCAGTGATGGTGTGTCTGATTTTTCCTGCCAATATTTTCCCTACTGCGCTCGTTAAACTGACTGGTCGGTAGTTTTGTGCTTGGGTTTTACTTCCTTTTTTTATGAATCGCAGATATGTTAGCTTCTCTCCAGTTTGTGGGTAGTTTTTCTGTTGTGAGTGATGTGTTAAATATATTTGATTATGGTGTGCTGATGCTCTTTGCTAATTCGTTTAAGACAGGAGGATGGAGGCCATCAGGTCCTGATGATTTAAACGTCTTTAGTTTTGATTCCACTATCGATGGGTTGATATTGAAAGATTCCACTGTGTTATACTATGTTACAGGTTCCTCTGGGATGTCTCCTTCTGGTTCTCTCGTAAATACAGAGAAGTAATCGGCCAACACCTATGCTTTTCCAAGTCCGAGTTTGTCACGTCATCTTCGTTTTTTTTTATCAAGTTGGGTATTCCTGTTCTTGTTTTCATTTTTGCCTGGGCATACTGCCAGAATTTCTTAGGATTATGTTTTATTTGATTAATGATATCCTTTCACACAGTTTCTGTGTCTTTCTGATTGCGCAATCGGCAAGCTTGGACATGTTTGGTTAGAAGATATTTCTTCCACAATCTATTTTTCCTTTTGATTTTAGCTCGGGTTTTCACGTCTAGTGGTACTTGGTATTTTTTGGCTCTTTCTGATATCATCTTCTTTGGTGCACATTGTTCGTATGCATCTCTAATTTTCGAAGTAAAGATTTCCCATTCAGCTTGCACATCTCCCTGGTGCTTGGAAAATTCTGCCTCCCAATCAGAGTTTAACATGTCATCCATTTTTGTGAGTATAACAAAAAGAAGGGGGCCAATCACAGATTCATAGATCGAATAATCCCCTTTATCATATTTATAAACAGTTTTGATGATCGGTTCATATACTGGTGTGCAGTTGAGAACCATTTTCATAACAGAATGGTCACTTCACAATATATTCACTAGTGAGTACAAAGTCAAGGAGCGATGGCTCGGTTGTACCTCTACATCTAATGGGCTTTGAAATATGTTGCACCAAGTAAGTCTCGATATTTTTTTCAATAAATTTAAATTCTCTATCATCAGTATTTGCTGCTGTAGTTGAAATTATTTCCTAATCATTCTTTGGGTAGTTGAAATCTCCAAGTAGAAGAACATATGAAAAACATTTCTCACTTACTTTATCTAGTAATTTGTTAATGTTGTCATTGTTCTCAGTGGTGCTGCTAGGGCTTCTATAAAAAGAGCCTACAAGAAGGGTGTCCTTCTCATTCAAAATGCAAAACAGTGCTTCATTAAACTCAACATTAAACTGGTGTACTTGAAATGACAAAGAATTGTCAATAAACAAGAACATCCTCTGCCTTTGCTTTCAATCATGTTCACAGTTTCTATATAATACCCTTCCGGGTTCATTCCTGTGAGGTAAATTGTATTTAAAAATATGATGGCTTTACATCTGATATTGCCATAACATGTAGTGTAGTTGTTCTATATTTTAGTTCAGTTTTTCATTACTGAAGCTTTTTT
>CM034537.1:32559859-32612423 GCA_020002185.1 Paraescarpia echinospica | reverse complement strand
CTCTCTCTCTGTTTGTCTGTATGTTTGTCTGTCTTTCTGTCTATTTGTCTCTTTCACCCCTCTTCTTGCGGTGCTATTTGATACTATTGTTATGGCAGAAACACCAGCATATTTATAGGCGGCATTAAATGCTTCTTGTGACTATTGCCAAACATGGCACCTAACTGTTAATACTAGTAAAACAAAGCTTATTATATTAACTCGTGGCAAGGTCAGATCATACCTATACTTCTTGTTTGGAGAAAACAAATGATAAATAACTGATAGCTATAATCTATTTTGGAACCAGTCTAAACTATAATGGATTGTTTAAGAAAGCCATAACAAAACACGTTAACCAATCTAGGCGTGCAATGTTCAACCTAACAACTAAAGCAAGGAAGCTACATTTACCGATAGACATACAAATAAAAAAATCAAGAGAATCATTTATGGATGTGGACTACCCCAGGTATATCAAACATGTGGCATGATCATGGAAATGTAAATATAAAATGGTTGAAGCATACCCTAGAACTTAAAATGAAAGACATAAACAGACAAACATGGCACAATGAAATTCATATAAATAGGTTGTGCTCAAATTACAGAATATTTAAAAATGAAGTAGGGTTCGAGAAGGATTTAATCTAGTGAAGCCCATCTGACAGAATCAATTGATGTAAATTTCGTTGTGAGGTCACAACTTACCTATTTGTGAAGGTCAGTGTCTCCCTGAAAATGCCCAGAGGCTCTGTAATTTATGCAACAATGGAGACCAAGGTGATATATATCATTATGTACTCGTATGTCCATCACTAGTAGAAGAGAGATCAAAATATACATAAATATTTTAGAATCAGACCCAATACTTTGAAAATTAACCACTCGTTTAGTGTACATAATGTGACACAATTGGCAGATCTTTCCACATTTATTAATGTAATCATGACAAAGTTTGTCTATGTAATAAATTCCCTGTCAAAACGGTGAATTTTTTGCATAGAAGAAACATTGTAGCTAATTTATTAGTGATATAATTACATGTAAATGAGTTCAAAGTGTGTAATACATGTATAATACGTGGTTTATTTTATATTATTTAACATTATTTGTTTTGCACTACTGATTATAAAAAATTATCGAAAACACTTAATACAGTAAGGTCACTGAATGTTTTATGCATTGTGTGTTGTTTATGTTTTATCACTGTAAATATGATGTATATAATAGAAGTCTAGATGTTCTTAAGAATACAATGTTGTATTAAAATGTACTTTAGAGAGAACACTATTCTCATAGTCCGCAAGCTAGTGGTCGTAGGGAAATAAAATTCATCCGAGTATCTTCCCCTCCTTCTCCTGTCTCACTTCCTTCCTCTCCCATCACCTCCAGTCCCCTCCCCTCCTCTCCCTTTCCATATATATCCCCACTCTACCCCTCCATCCTTATCTTCCCCGTCGCGCTCCCTGTTTCCCCTCTCTGTTTGTCCCATTCTCCGTCCCTTGTTCCCTCCTCTATTTCTCTCCGTCCCTGTCGCAATCTTCACCCCATCTCTCTCTCACACACACACACACACACACACACTCTCTCTCTCTGTTTCTCGCATTCACTCGTAATTGGGTACGGTCATGGATCGTTGCACAGTTAGCACGAATAAAGAGGCTATTCCTACATACATGCCAACTGTGCTTCGTCCACAAACAATGTCATGGTTCATTACCTCAGAGACAATGCATTGATTCAAACTACCGGTGAACATTCTAGGCATCACGTGCAAGCCCAACAATGGTTCCTTCGTAATCACGTGCCAAAAGGATTTAAGTGGACTTTAGTTTGAATTTAATATGACTACTTCTGTCGAGGTTCACCTGACAGTTGTTGTAAACGTGTGACTGAGAAGTGTAAAATGACAAATAGGAATTCGCACAGTGGTTGAAATATAGGTGACACGACGGGTTTCAGTACAACACCGACTTAACTGGTGGATGGTTCACTTGCGTGGGTGCAGCCACATTATTTGTATGTAAAACATCATTCGCTTGACGCTCGATATGGTGCTTCGTGTAGCAGGTGATTTAAACAGTGCAACAAACACAAATGTCGGAAAAGACAGCGTGAAGGGGTAGCCATTGCAAGATGGCTGCAACACCGCCAACTGAAGGAAGGTAGGGACTTTGGATGTTTAGAACAGCAAGTAGTTGTAGTCTGTTCTTTATATTGCCTTTGTATGGGTACAACACGAAAATTCGTTATTGTTGACTAGTCTATTCATGGCGGCAGGCACGCGCGCGCAAGAAAAGAACATGGTTATTGTTTTTAAACGTTACTTTTGTAAGGTATCGTAATGTAGACACATATAGACAGACACGTACATACGCACTCGCGTAATGTGTTCATAGAACATCTTGTCAATCACAATGCAAATACGCACACGCTTGTGCTTGACCGTTTATAGTTACATTAATTGGCAATGATCAAAATACTAGAAACAAATGTATCGTCACTTAAAGTATACAAAATAGATGCCGGCGTCTCGAGTTCAACACCCGGACCGGGCAGGTATGGTATATTTGGTATAAAAACCTGGCTCTCAACATTAAGGATTGTGTATCCCTCGTGACTCGGATGTAATGTCGGCCCCGTCTCAATTTGGGACGTAAAAGCACCACTGAGGACGACAAGCATCCTCACAGTGACCACACTCAGTGCCAGCACAGAAAGATCGGCTTGGCGATAATGTTCTGAAAAACGCTGACTGGTTGAATGGGACCTCACAAAATCATAACATTGTAACCACTATATATAGACTAGTCAGTTAATAGAACCTTACCGAGTGCTGGAAACAACTAGAACCAGAATAAATGCACCAGTTGAAACATTTGTTATTGCAACGCGCCATGACGCGTATATTGTACTTTAACTGTTGTTAGTATATTACGTAGACAATAAATATGATTTGACTTTTGGAAGATTCCCCACTGTGTGCGCCATCTTGGATTCGCCCCTACTGGCGTCAACCATAACTATCCATGAATTTGCATACATCAGAATACATATAATAGATTAGTAATATTATGCACGCCGCGTACACACATGTTTACTACATCGTATCATGTAGTATAACATATGACCAAAGTTTTAATACCATTCTAACGAATAAATAACTTCAATAGTTGTAGGTATGCAAGATTAATTAATGTTGAAGTTCACACACCACAATTCCGGCTGCCTGTGTTTGGCAGGGTATAAAGGCAGGCAAATTTCCTATGTTAATTGTATCTGTATCTGTATCTGTATTTTGACTGGCAAAATGTCCTATGGACACATCACGCCAGTGCGCATGGTGGCTCTTATGGATTAATTTTTTACATGTTGGGCTAGGCTAATCTGGAATGAATTCAGTGACGTACTTGATACAATGCTTGGAGGTAGAGAATTCCACTCTTTTATTGTGACTGGGAAAAAGCTGTTTCCAAATATGTTTGTCGAGTGCCTGATTTGTACTAACTGTTTATTATGTTTACGTGAGCATCTGGTGTTGCGTTTGGTGTATTGATCTAGTGGGATATCTATGAGGTTATGTTCCATTTTATATAATATGCTAAGTCTTTGGGTTTTTCTTCGTGATTGGAGGGTGTCCCACTGGAGATCTTTAAGGAGTTGTGTTACCGTTCCAGGCTCTCTAGAATAGTTGTTCTTACAAAATCTGGCGGCTTGTCTCTGGGTTCTTTCTATGAGTTTGATATTTCTTAGGCAATGTGGATCCCATGATGCTGACGCATATTCAAGTATGGGGCGGACAAGGGTTGTGTAGGCTATGGACTTGATTTGGGTTGGGCATTTATTTAAATTTCTTCTAATCATTCCCAATGTCTGTTGTGCTTTTTTTGTGACCGAGTTGCTTTGTATTGTCCAATTTAATGTATTTGATATATGTATGCCAAGATAACAGTGTGATTCAACAGATTTAAGTTGTTGTCCGCAGAATGTGTAGAGATTTGGTGTCGGTTTTCTTGAGGCTATTGTCATTGTATAACATTTAGTGGGGTTGAATTTCATAAGCCACGTGTGTTGCCATTTCTCAAGTTTGAGCAGATCGTTTTGGAGGACAGATGTGTCTTGGTCAGTTTTAATCGGTGAATATAACAGGCAGTCGTCTGCAAAAAGGCGAACAGTTGAGGAAAGATTGTCTGGCAGGTCATTTATGTAAAGTAGGAAAAGTAGGGGCCCCAGTACTGTGCCCTGTGGTACCCCAGAAATGACTTGAGTTGATGTTGACTTAGATCCATTTATAACGACCTGTTGAGTTCTTCCTGTAAGGAAGCTATTTATCCATGATGATATTGGGCCTGTGATGCCATAGTGTTTGAGTTTGTGGATTAATCTTTTATGTGGAACTTTATCGAATGCTTTGGTGAAGTCAAGGATGGCCATGTCTACAGATTTCTTCTCATCAAGTGATTTGCTTATGTCATGGATTGTTTGAATTAATTGTGTTTCAGTTGATCTTTTGGCACGGAAGCCATGTTGGTGGTCAGTTAGAATGTGGTGCTGTTCAAGATGTTTCATAATGTGACTATGTATGATGTGTTCAAGAAGTTTAGAAACCACAGGTGTTAAGGATATTGGTCTGTAGTTAGATGTTTCTGCTCTACTTCCTTTCTTAAAAATTGCTGTTACATTGGCTTCTTTCCAGGTATTGGGGACTTGTCCAGAGTCAACAGATGATTGGAAAATGTCATGTATTACTGGTGCTAGATGAGAGGCATATCTGTTTAAGAACCATGGTGGAATGCCATCTGGTCCTTGCGATTTAGAAATGTTAATTTTGGAAAGTTGATCAAGTACTCCTTTAAGTGTAATTGTTAGTTTGGGGATTTCTCCATGTGGACTTCTGGCCATATCTGGTAGGGTGGAATTTCCTTCGTGTGTGAAGACACTTTGGAACTGATTGTTTAAGGCTTCTGCTTTATGTTTGTCGTCGCTAATGATGTTACCAGCAATGTTAAGGTCCCCAATACCCTGGTTATCCTGTCTAAGTTTAGAAATGAAGCTCCAAAATGATTTAGGTTTCTCTGTTATTGTTGTTGTCAGGAATTGACTTATGTAGGATAGTCTAGCAGAACGAAGGTGTTTATGCATGTTTCTCCTGATGTCACAGAATTCTTTCCAGTCTTCTGGATTTCTAGTTCTTTTTGCTTTGTTATATAGCTGTTTCTTTATTTTGCACATTTTCTTTAAATCTTTATTGAACCAGGGAAGATTGTGTCTTGAAGTAGTAAGTCGGTGCGGTACATATTGGTTCATAATGTTGATGATTTTCGTGGAAACAAGATTCCACTTGTCATTGACAGTCATGTTTTGGTTTTGAGAGAAGTATTCATGTGTAAAGTTTTCAAGAGATTTCTGGATGTTAATATTGTCGGCTTTATTTCTAATGAAGACTTTACGTTTTGGACGATGTTTGCGTTTGGGCGAAATGTTTACATCAATAATGACTGTGCTATGGTCTGCTATTCCGTCTACTACATTTATCTTCTTTATTAACCCAGGTCTATTGGTGAAGACAAGATCTAAAATATTGTTGGCATTTCCCTGTCTGTGCGTGGGTTCCTTGACATGTTGGATCAGACCATGTTCCTCTGTAAGAGAGAGTAATTTATTGGCAGCAGCTGTACTGTATCCATTGTTAGTTGTGACTTGGTGAATTTCCCAATTGATGTTAGGGAGGTTGAAATCGCCAGTAATGATGACATTATGTGTGTTGATCTTGTTACCTAATTTAGAAAGGGCTAGGTCTAGTTCTTCGATTTGAGTTCCATGAGAGTCATTTGGGGGACGATAGAGGGTACACATGATTATTGGTTTCATTCCTGTTATCTGGGTTTCAGTCCAAATGCTCTCACTGTTAGTGTCTAGGTCTGGTAGGTGGCTTGTTATGAGGTCATCTTTTGATATTTGAAATACCCCCCCTCCAGTAGTGTCTGTTTCTCTGTCCTTTCTAAAGACGTTAAAGTTGCTTGGGAATATTTCTCCATTTTTTATTGAGGGATCTAACCATGATTCAGTGCCACAGATGATGTCTGGGTTATGCAGATTGTTTAGTGCTTCGATGTCTGAGGCTTTCTTTTTAACGCTTTGGCAGTTTATGAGGATGCATCTGAAGTTTGGTCTCTTTTTTGGTCTATATGCTTTCTTGCTATTAGTTGTATTGTTGTTGGTGGTTTCGTTTAGGTTATGACAGTTACTGTCCAGTGGATAAAAGGGATTTGCCGTTGGGATTTCTGTATCTCTGAAGAAAGAATTTGTGAAGTTGAAGTTGTTGCATTCGGGGCAGGCCCACGAACATGAGGAATTTATTAATCGTTTGTATTCATTGTCATCTATTGCACAGCATTGTGAGTGGATCCAGTTTAGGCAGTGGTCGCACTGAATTGCTTTATGGTCATTTAGGACATCTCCATGGCAAATGCCACACGGTGCTGAGCAATTTGAACAGTGCCATGGTACATTTTGGTTTCTGTAAGTGTTGTTAAATTCTTGTCTGGATATCCTGGCGCATTTGATGTGTGTGGATTTATTACAATCATTACAAGTTAGGATGAGTGCATTAGACCTTAGTGATTTCTTACATGAGTGACATTTAGAGGGGCCTGGATTTAGTTGAACATCTCCTGAGAGCATGATGCATAGAAGAATGGAGAATTTTGTTGTTGTCCTGGGTTTATACGGTAGAGGAGTGATCAGTAATCCAGTGGAGGTGCTGGATTTGAGACATTTCAATTGGGCTATGGTTTTCCATATGGGACTATAAATGTAGTAGGACGTGACAGAATGGATGTCTTGTCTAGCTTTGGCGTTGACATAGGTCTCGTTTGTGTTGCTCTGGAAACTCTCCAATTTTTTTAAATTGGGATCATTTAAAAACCTAAAAGTTATCTGCAGACATAAAATCATGAACAGGGTACATCTAAAAGTGCATCTTGTAGAGGTATGTCGTACGGAGCCTGCCATGTCACCAACTCGAGTGGTAGTGGTTTAGAGTTGATAAAACGGTCAAGTAGTTATTAAGAAACACACCCACACTTAAAACGTGTACTGAGATAATACTAAAAAATAAAAGATAAATAATTATAAAATATCTGTCCGTCTAAACGGTTTAGTGACTAGTTGTTGTTGTTGCTGTTTTTTGACAGCCTACAATCCGGATTTGTAATAGTATGATACGTAAGCTTTATGTGAAAGTATATATTTACATGTGTGTATGTTGAACCAGCTCACACTGGTTCATGAGTCAAACTGAAAACCCAACTAAGTAAATATAAAATAATTATAAAATATCTGTCCGTGTAAACGGTTTAGTGACTAGTTGTTGCTGTTTTTCGACAGCCTACAATCCGGATTTGTAATAGTATGATACGTAAGTTTTATGTGAAAGTATATATTTACATGTGTGTATGTTGAACCAGCTCACACTGGTTCATGAGTCAAACTGAAAACCCAACTAACACGACACTTCCGTGTGTGCAGTCTGACTATGGAATGGTCTATGCACTCACTTATTGGTATACAGTTTATTGTGTTTACTGTTTATTTCAGCTTGATTTCTGATAGTATATAAACAGAACTAGTAATGATAATAACATAGGTTTTACTTTGTCACTAGGAGAATGCACCGATTTATGATTTGATTTGGGGGTGGTTTGGGTTTCGCGCGCTTTATACCCGTTGTTTACTAGTTCGCCATCTTGTTTTGTAGGTTTTAGGCTGGTTGTTAGGGAAGCTAATTTGTCAAAAACTTGGTTTAGGTATGTCAGATTGCAACTACAACCGTGGGATTGTATTCCGATGTAGTTATACGAGTGCCTTATTCATTTATGAACGAGAGAAACGTTTGGAAATCGTAAATAATATCGGTAAATATTGGAGCGATAAAACGGATTCGACTACACCTGACGCATGCGCATGATCTTCATGTAGACACATCATTTATAGAGACAGACACATACATACGCATTGGCGTGATGTGTTCATCGCTTTTGCTTTGCCAATTATAGTTAGATTATTTGGCAGTGATCACAGTACTAGAAACAAATGTATCGTCACTTAAAACGTTAAGACATACAAAATAAATGCAATAGTCGAAAGACGAAACATTTATTAAGGCAACGCACCACGGCGGAGTAAACATAAGTTCTCACATCATCTCTCCTCATTTTTAATTCACCATTAAAACTGCACTGTGTATTGTATTGTATAATTTGACTTTTGGAAGTTTCCCCACTGTGTGCGGCCATATTGGATTCGTCCCCTATCGTCGTCAACCCGAACTCTCCGTGAATTTGCATACATCAGAATACATATAATAGATTAGTAATATTATTTATGCCGCTTATACATACGTTTAATGCATCATATCATGTAACATAACATATGACCAAAGTTTTAATACCATTCTAACGAATAAATAACTTCACCAGGTGTAGATATGTAAGATTAAATAAAGTTGACGTTCACACCACTTATTTCGCCTGGCTGTGTTTGGCAGGGTATAAAAGTAGGTAAATTGTCTATGTTAGTTGCAGCTTGACGTGCTCAATATATAGGGTTATATCACGTGGCATGGATGACCACACCGGTTATGGGAACGCCGGGAAGGCTCGGGGGCCGATATATACCCTCCCCTGCAGGGTACAACCACACGGTGTGGGTCAACTGTGAGAGATTAGGATTGTGACACTACTCTCCAGAGTAGGGTTGTAAGGAGCTCCCAAAGTGAGATCCCGAGCTAATCATTGGTGCAGTTAGCTCTGTATCATAGGCAGTAACGGCTCCAGTGTCTCCCACTTCCTGATTCTCTCTTTTTGTCCTGCAAAAATTTTCTTCAATGTTGCTGGGCCATTTTCAAGACCTGAAAAGTAAAGTGAATAACATAACTTGCCTGGATCTTCGGGTTTTAAAGTAAGGCACAACAGCCTTGTGTACACCCGCCTTTATGCATTGTATTTTGGTATTGAGAACGTGGCTTGTCTTGTTATTTTGTGTTTTTATTAAAATTTAAACCTGTCCATCTTCAATTCTTTGTCGAGTTTTGTTTTGAAGGAGAGGATGTTTTCAGCATTCACTGTTTGCTGAGAAAGGTTGTTCCAGTCTAGGAAGATGCGTTGTGAGAAGGAGTGTTTCCTAATATCAAGTCTGCTTGGTGTCTTATACAATTTTTTTTTGTGGCTTCGTGTGCGGTTTGTTGTGATCTTGAAGAAGTCCTCTTGATTGATGTCGTCGATGCCATTGATAATTCTGTAGACTTGGATCAGGTCTCCTCTTCTTCTTCGGTATGCCAGACTTGGTAAGTTAAGATGTTTCAGCCTGTCTTCATAGTTCAAGTTTCTTATTTCTGGGACCAGCTTGGTTGCTCTCCGTTGTGCTCTTTCAAGGGTGTTGATGTCTACGGCGTAGTGCGGGTTCCAGATAGAGTCAGCATAGTCGAGATGTGGTCTCACTAGCGCTGTATATAATAATCGGAAGCTGCTACTGTCCAGATGTTTAAACGTGTGTTTGATGAGGCCTGTCATCTGGTTTGCCTTCTTTGCAATGGTGCCAATATGCTGTCGGAATTTTAGGGATCTGTCGAACGTTACACCGAGATCTTTTTCTGTTTCTGGTGTGCTGTCGATTTCTGACACTTCCCCATCTTTACTTGTCATCGTGTATGTGGTGTTAACCTTCGGCTTGCCAAAAGTCAGATGTTTGCATCTTGATGGATTGAAATGTAACTGCCATTTCTCTGACCACGATGTTGGTTTGTTAATGTCTTCTTGTAATAGCTTTTTGTCCATTTCACACCTTACATCTAGATATATTTTTGTATCATCGGCGAAGATCTTGAGTCCACTGTTTATACTATCTGGTAGATCGTTGATGAACAGGATAAATAGAATGGGGCCAAGGACACTTCCCTTAGGTATGCCACTTGTGACCTCTGCCCAATCTGATAGCTTTCCATTTACTACGACCCTTTGTCTTCGTCCCGTTATGAAAGCTGCGATCCACGCTGCCACTTCTCCTTGGATGCCATACGCAGTTAGTTTTTTTGCTAGTCTTTTGTGTGGCACCGTATCGAAGGCTTTCGCAAAGTCAAGATATATTGTGTCTACACATCCGCCCGAGTCAATGGTGGTAGTCCAATTCTCCATGACTTCTAGGAGTTGGGTGGTGCATGACCTGCCTGGTCTAAATCTATGCTGATCTTTGTGGAACATGTTGTTCATAGTCATAAGAGTCAGGAGATGGTCTCGAATAATGCTTTCCATAATCTTACATGCTATGCATGTCAAACTGATTGGCCGGTAGTTGGAAGCATGTCTTTTTGAGTTCTTCTTGTGTAAGGCCGTTACGTGTGCTGTCTTCCATTGAGCTGGGAGCACTCCATCCTTCAATGACCTGTTGAAGATCAAAAGGAGGGGCTCCACCAGTTCATTTCTCAGTTCATGTAGAACGTACGGGTGACATCTGTCTGGACCAGGTGACTTGTTTGTTTTTAAGTTGGTTAATTTAGCCAAGACTTCTTCTGCTGTGATTTCAATGCTGATCAGCAGGTTTCCATTATGTCTGTCTTCGAGTGTTGGAATTTCCGTCAGATCTTCATGTGAGAACGCACTTGTGAAAAATTTGTTTAGTGTATCTGCTTTCTCTTGGTCTGTCTTTGCTGTTGTGCCATCATCCAAGTCAAATTCACCCATGGCAGATCTAACCTTTCTTCCATCTTGGACATAACGCCAGAACACCTTGGGGTTTTTGCTGACCTCTGTCGCAAGCTTCCGTTCAAAGTCTCTTCTAGCTTTCCTTACAGCACTGGTCGCAATGTATTCAACATAGTGTCTGTACTGTTTTGTCTCAGTGTACCTCTTCCAACTGTTGTACTTCTTTTTCACTTTCCTCATTGCATCGCTGTTCATCCACAAAGGCTTAACTCTCTTTCCTGTTACTGTCTGTTTCTTTGGTATGTATTTATCAACCAGGTCTGAGATTGTGCTGTTCAGTTCTTGCCACATATTGTCCACACTTAGGTTATTCAGAGTCTCCTTCCAGTTTGTTTCTCTGAGTTTGCGCTTGATGTCAGTGTAGTTGCCTTTCTCAAACTGGTAACTTGCCTTCTCTTCACTCATTGTATCACAGTAGCAGTGACATTCTGTCTCAATGATTATGTGGTCACTTTTCCCTAGAGGTGGCTTCTGTTTTATGTTTTGTGCCATATTTTCATCATTGGTGATTATCAGATCAAGAAGTGATGGTTCTTGATTATGTCGATACCTGGTGGGGAAATTGACATGTTGGTATAGAAAGCAGTCACTCAGGGTTTCAAGTAGTTCCGTTTCTAACGTGTAATGTTCTGGTACTGTCCATGTCTCCCAATCAATGTCTTTCATATTAAAGTCTCCGGTTATTAGGATATGTGTCACACCTCGACTGTTGCAGGATGTTTTGATCAACTGAAGGAGTGTATCGTTGTTTTCAGAGTCACTGTTAGGACTACGGTATACTACCCCTATCAGTAGTTTGTCCTTGTTTTTTAGATTGACTGTACATCTTACAGGTTCTTACAGGTCCTCTTCTGGCTTGACTAGGCAACACTGCCTCTGCCTCTTACATGCCAGCTCCAGCTTTTGACATCTGCTCGGAGTGTACACATGCGTCTGAGTCTGACACAATCTAAGATAGGAGTGGGGCAGTGTATTCAGTTTTCATATGGTGGTTTTGCTATAACTTATCTATTTCCGCGTCAAACGACTGCACTGGTGAAGCATCAACCACAGACTGTTGGGGACTGTTTCATACGCCTGTGCGTCGGTATATAAATGAGTAATTTATAATATTTAATCGGCACCTTAATAATTAAATAATTTTAGGTGGTGCCCTCTCGTAAGTGTTTCGTTATCCCTCAATGTATCATAATTGGATGAGACTGCTGGATCATATTTCCCTGTTAGCATCTTATACATTTCAGGCATATCTCCTCTGAGGCGACGGTATGATAAAGTTGATAATATCAGTCTCTGTAAATGTTCTTTGTATTCAAGGTCTTTGAAACCAGGTATTAATTTGGTTGTTCTGCGCTGAAGATTTTCAAGAGCTGTAATATGTTTCATTAACAAAGGACTCCATGCCTGATTAGCGTATTCAGTATGTGGAAGGACGAGAGACTTAAAAGTTGTGGAAAAACACTTTTCATCCATGTGATCGAAAGTACGTCGGATTATATCCGTATCATCGAATTGGCTGTATTAATTTTGTCTGACATATATGCCTCAAAATTAAGCGATGAATCGAAAATGACTCCAATATCTTTCACCTTGTCCGTACTTGTAAGTGTTGTCTGGTTGTTTCCCAGTGAATAACCTTTATTCCTTGTGGATGTAGATCCAATTCTCATATGGCTACATTTATCTGGATAGAATTACAAAAGTGATGTATCTGTCTAGCGTTCGGCAGAAATAAGATCTTGTTGCAGTTTTGTGCAGTCCTCTTTGGTATAAATAGGATTGAACAGCTTCATACCATCTACAAATGATAAAATATGAGAGCTCTTTATAACATCAGGTAAATAATTTGTGAATATAACAAAAAGAAGGGGGCCAATAACTGATTCTTGTGGTATTCCACTGATTACCTCCTACCAATTTTAAAATGTGTTATTTTCTCTTACTCGTTGTCTTCTCTGAGCCAGCAGAGCTGTAACCCAGTTAAGAATGTTCCTTTTCCTGTCATAGCTATAGAGTTTCTCAATGAGTCGAATATGTGGAACCTTGTCGAAAGCTTTCAAAAATCACAATTTACTATGTCTATGCATCCTCCATTATTTCAGTCCATGAATCGAACACTTTCAATATTTGAGATACTGTAGAACGGCCCTTGATGAATCCAAATTGCTTATCACTCAGCGGGTCATTTTCTTTCATGTATTCAGTGATGGTGTGTCTGATTTTTCCTGCCAATATTTTCCCTACTGCGCTCGTTAAACTGACTGGTCGGTAGTTTTGTGCTTGGGTTTTACTTCCTTTTTTTATGAATCGCAGATATGTTAGCTTCTCTCCAGTTTGTGGGTAGTTTTTCTGTTGTGAGTGATGTGTTAAATATATTTGATTATGGTGTGCTGATGCTCTTTGCTAATTCGTTTAAGACAGGAGGATGGAGGCCATCAGGTCCTGATGATTTAAACGTCTTTAGTTTTGATTCCACTATCGATGGGTTGATATTGAAAGATTCCACTGTGTTATACTATGTTACAGGTTCCTCTGGGATGTCTCCTTCTGGTTCTCTCGTAAATACAGAGAAGTAATCGGCCAACACCTATGCTTTTCCAAGTCCGAGTTTGTCACGTCATCTTCGGTTTTTTTTATCAAGTTGGGTATTCCTGTTCTTGTTTTCATTTTTGCCTGGGCATACTGCCAGAATTTCTTAGGATTATGTTTTATTTGATTAATGATATCCTTTCACACAGTTTCTGTGTCTTTCTGATTGCGCAATCGGCAAGCTTGGACATGTTTGGTTAGAAGATATTTCTTCCACAATCTATTTTTCCTTTTGATTTTAGCTCGGGTTTTCACGTCTAGTGGTACTTGGTATTTTTTGGCTCTTTCTGATATCATCTTCTTTGGTGCACATTGTTCGTATGCATCTCTAATTTTCGAAGTAAAGATTTCCCATTCAGCTTGCACATCTCCCTGGTGCTTGGAAAATTCTGCCTCCCAATCAGAGTTTAACATGTCATCCATTTTTGTGAGTATAACAAAAAGAAGGGGGCCAATCACAGATTCATAGATCGAATAATCCCCTTTATCATATTTATAAACAGTTTTGATGATCGGTTCATATACTGGTGTGCAGTTGAGAACCATTTTCATAACAGAATGGTCACTTCACAATATATTCACTAGTGAGTACAAAGTCAAGGAGCGATGGCTCGGTTGTACCTCTACATCTAATGGGCTTTGAAATATGTTGCACCAAGTAAGTCTCGATATTTTTTTCAATAAATTTAAATTCTCTATCATCAGTATTTGCTGCTGTAGTTGAAATTATTTCCTAATCATTCTTTGGGTAGTTGAAATCTCCAAGTAGAAGAACATATGAAAAACATTTCTCACTTACTTTATCTAGTAATTTGTTAATGTTGTCATTGTTCTCAGTGGTGCTGCTAGGGCTTCTATAAAAAGAGCCTA
Source organism: Paraescarpia echinospica (assembly GCA_020002185.1). NCBI lineage: Eukaryota > Metazoa > Annelida > Polychaeta > Sabellida > Siboglinidae > Paraescarpia > Paraescarpia echinospica. Next base: position 32,598,222 of record CM034537.1, on the reverse strand, counting down.
CAAGAAGGGTGTCCTTCTCATTCAAAATGCAAAACAGTGCTTCATTAAACTCAACATTAAACTGGTGTACTTGAAATGACAAAGAATTGTCAATAAACAAGAACATCCTCTGCCTTTGCTTTCAATCATGTTCACAGTTTCTATATAATACCCTTCCGGGTTCATTCCTGTGAGGTAAATTGTATTTAAAAATATGATGGCTTTACATCTGATATTGCCATAACATGTAGTGTAGTTGTTCTATATTTTAGTTCAGTTTTTCATTACTGAAGCTTTTTTGTCATCATCGGAGTATGCCTCGCGTGGGGATGCAGAAAGTTGACCGTTATACATTGTGGACAGGAACATATGTCACGCACACTCACACACACATACATGGTGTCGTTTCAGAAGCTATAGTTGAGTAGTGGTATGATTACGAGAGCTACCCATCGGCCAGTTTGAAATGGCCATAGGTCAGATTGAGTGTTTGATATAGGAAATTGTGTCACAGAGTTGACAAGCATTTATACAGTGCTCGCAGCTAGTCATGAAGGGTCACCCAGAATGGGGTGATGACGAACAAGGATGAGCACAGTTTTGTGGACTTAACTTAACCGTCTACAAGTGCATCACTAGTACTTGATGTGGAACTTGAAAACACATATGCAAATAAAATTTGAATTCTTCCAATATATAATGCAAATTTGGTTTTCTGTTACAGGAGTGGGCTAGCGGCTTAACATAACAAGCAAGGATATAAAGTGGGTGTATATATTTGTTAAGATAGTTTCGTTACAAGTATATATTGTATTATTTTCTGTCAAATTATACAAACATGCAATATCTCTTTTGTGAAACATTGACACTCGTTTATAAAATTTCAGATTCGTATATGTACCATATGACTTTTCCAACAATGTAATCAATATAATATGTGACTGAATGCTGTTATAGTATTGTGTTGTAAATGCAGACATACTATGTCATTTGTTTGTTTAAAAACTGTTGAACTGTGTTGTTTATGACAATAGTGTTTCAGTGTTGTGTGTGGCAGGTTCGATCCCTGCTGGTGTTTAATATCCAAACACTACTGGTTGTGCACACACACTTATTCAATAACTTCAGCCGTTTACAATAACTCCACCTAAACTAAGTTAATTCCACTTAAACAACTATTGGAAATAGCACATACAAATTTTAGCATGCCACATATAACATGGCAATGGCAGCTAGGTAGGAAGAAACTTCAGAAGGCTAAGCAATGACTCAGTCATGAAATGTAGGAATTTGTACATAAATAGTTTTAAATTCACAGAGAAAACCCATCAAAAGGGAGTATTTCAATCTGAAGAGGGCAAGAATACAACACTTCATCTCCCAACATCACCCATTTGTACATATATCATAGTACCCCAACATGTGATGCAAATGTTGCCTATGTGCTATGCAGTAAAAAGATGGCTGGAGGAAAGGAGCCAATTTGCATGGTTTCTACAGAGACGTCGGTAGCCGACCACATGCTAATGTTCGACAACTACAACTGTACTCTAATATAAGAGGCTATACTGCTGATACATATATCTTCTGGGGTGTTTGCCAAGGATGGGTGCAGTATTCGGATGTGTACTGCTGTAATGCACTAGTCAATTTTGCAAGGTTTAAATGTAGTTGTTTGCAAGACTTTGGATAATAATACTGAAATGTTTTTACCAGGTACTTTTGTTGGTTGTGCAATTTGAACTGACATGCTTAATCACTAACCTATTTGTTTGGATTCTGAAAGAAACTAATCATTTATATTGCAAGGAATATTATGTCCTCATGTTATGGATGTAGATTATCAGGGTTTCACTGTATCATATGAACACTTACCATAAAAAGAAAAAAATGTTGTAACAAATTTATTGGCACATCTATGACCATGTACACACATGCTGAATACTACTAGGCATTGGTAATAGGTATGATAACAATATTTTCAGACAAACATGTGTATTAAAACCGGCAATTCTCTTTTACTTTATCCCATGATCAGGAGTAATGAGCGACCAGTCTTTTTGTTTTCACTTCTCTAGATTTAAGAACGAATCGGCTTGCTCTTTGCTTAATTAACATAATGCCAGTTACTGATGTGTTTACCATAAAGGTGTATCTGCCGGAGACAATTAACGAATATTGTTATAACTATTAGTGTAGTGAGACTACTAATAGGTTGGTGAATTGTAGATATTTTGTTGCAATACAATTGGGGCCAACCTGCTTGCTGTGAATATGTGATTCGATTATTGTATTGATGGATAGATCATTTTTGTTATTTAATAAAAGTAAATGTCATTAAGTTGGCCTATTTCAATCTACACTGGACTTGCATTGTTGCTTTGCATAAAGGTGTATTATATTCAACAATAAGTGGCCAGTAACATCTGTAGTGTTATTGCCACCTTGAGATTTTAAATACAAGTTTCAAGAGATGGTGTTACTGAATGTCAAATGTTTCATACAAGTTCAAGTTAGGGAACAACAAAATAATGTTCTTCTTGAGGAAACATTGTGTTTCTTTATATAAAAATAAATAATACACAAGTTACTATTTATAGTATGCATACTTGAATCGTGTGAACTTTGCCTATTACCCCCAATATGAACAAAAACCAAACATTACCCAGCTAAATGTAAATCTACACACCATAAAGTGTGTTCATCTTGGAACCAATGAGCATCCAGTTTTCACCAGGTCAGATATCCACAGCTAGACAAGCATGTCAATAAATCTTTAAATCATTTACTACGAAAACCTAACATTTCTTTACCATGCGCTTTTGACATTTTCATTATAACATATTGGCATCTAAAATATAAGGCAACAATGCTGTATTTTGAACATAGATATCATTAAACCACACACGGTTCATCCAACTCTACAAAACTACAAAAGCAGGCATGGGACATGTGAAATGTTGCACATTCTAATAAAATGCATCACTAGGTTTCTTTCCCCAAAAACTCTGTTTCTGTGTAGAAAAATAATCAATAAGTATTTGGCATATTTGGCATTTCCACTCAATAAATACTTTGTATCAGACCATCACTTCTGTTAGCATGATCTAGTGGTATGATTGCACATAACTACCTTATTTCTCCATCATATTAATATTGCTTTGTGAATCTGCCCTTGAACATTCAAGGACAACATTTTACTGCTAGAAAATGTGTACAAATCAAGTAAAATTACAAAGAATTCATCTACAGGCTAATGGTACAATTAATTCAAACATTAGTTAACCTCCTGTTTCGCATATACCTTTCATATCACTGTAGCTACACACAAGTATACAGTGTCTAGATTCTGTTGGTAACATTGAAAATACAGCGGGTGTTTCTCTTTGGTTGACTTGGCTCCGCTGCCTAAGTCAATATCTACTCTTCAGTATTTCCTATTACAGCATCAGACCCAGCAGAACCAACCGACCAATACTCCAACATCTCCCTTTCTGCTGCATCCACCTTCATGACATTTTGTTTGCCACTTCTCACAATTTCCAATACATAATAATTTCATCAGTCATATAAAAGATCTTTTTATCATAGACATTTTCCAGCCAGATGATAACAAAACTGTGCTTTTGTTCCAAATATCAACCAGCCGAATAAACTTTCTTGTTCTGTTAATAAGTTTGAAATCAAATATCAACCAGCCGAGATATATAATTTTATTCGGTTACATTTCTGTTAATAAAACTAATAAAGCTGACAAAATAATATATACTGTTTAAGAAAAAACTGTCTGTAGCACTGGCCCCCAAACATAAAAAAAACAAGAATAATTTAGAGATATCTACAATGTACGAATTTGAGTTTGTTGGTTCTGCGTAGCCCGAAGATACACTGTAGCAACTGCACGGCCGCAGCAATGAGGGGTGTTAGGGTGCCATGACATACCCCAACAGCATCAGCGGTGAGGTCAAGGGGTCCCTTGCCCTGGATGTACAGGTTGCCGACACAAACCTCCAGCATCTTCTCGGGCTGGCTAAATGTCATGCCGTCTAGGTCAGGCACACCGCCTGAAGCACAACAACCACTGTCAACCTTCTGGCAACACTGGCCAAACACGCTACAATTAACCTATCCATCATGTGACCTGTTGCCTAGCAAAACCTCCATCAAGTCATCAGAAAACCTGTGGTAGGTTCGGACATTCCATTGAATATTTGGTTGAAATTCTGGTCACAAAAGTATTTCTTTATGGCAAAAACATAAGGCAAAGTTTGTAAAGTGACAACTGGATGTGGGAATGTTTGATTTGTGTTCGGCATGCATAATACTCCCCAAGATTCTCCCTCTACAAAGCTGAATCCATTGATCTCAAGACTTCCTTTCCTCCCAGTCCTGAAGTCAACAACATCGTCCAATATTCATCTACTCATACCATAGCTAATATCACAAATACCTCGGTTTATTTTTTTAACTAAAAAATGCTTTAAAATTCATATCGGTTAAAGTATGATGTATAATTAGCTATTAATATGATGTAAAATCAGTCTGTTTAAATGTTGGGAATCTTGCATCACCATTTTCTAACTGGAGTCTTAAGTTGCCACCGTTTTGCACATAACAGATATTCAAACCTATTTTGTTTTATTAAAATAAATGACACATCACTGGAATCGATCTATGGGAAAACAGAATCAATGATGAGAAGTAATAATTTGTAGAGATTGTTAAGGACTGTTAAAATATATCCTCACCATGTTTTATCAAGGTGAGAACACGCTCACCTCACAATGTCCATCATTTCAAGTTGACAATTTCAGAAAATGTACATCTGATGTCACACTTGAAGTGCCTGATTATATGTTATGATGGTCACGGTTAGTTTATTAACAAAAAGTCCGGAAAGTACATGTTGACCCCACAACCACATAATGGTGTCATGTGATGTTACCTTCTAACGGTGATGGTGTGTGGGCGTCCGTCATCTATTCTGTCCACCAAGCTGATGTTGGCTGGGCCACTTCCCAGTTCATAGCTACAACCACAGCAACACGCAATACATCACTTCCAGGTTCATACAACCACAGCAACACACAATGCATTACATCCCAGTTCACAGCTACAACCACAGCAACACACAATACATTACATCCCAGTTCACAGCTACAACCACAGCAACACACAATACATTACTTCCCAGTTCACAGCTACAACCACAGCAACACACAATACATTACTTCCCAGTTCACAGCTACAACCACAGCAACACACAATACATTACTTCCCAGTTCATAAATATAATAATGTTCATGGCTCCAAGATTCCATTAGACTGCAAGAAATAAGCTTACTTTTTTTAAACATTTGCTACAAAGTAACCTTATTTCTTGCTGCTTAATTTACTATTTCATTACATATGTGACTGCACTGGTGTGACGTCCTATGTGCCTGCATAATATCTAGTAGCCCTTGTAGCACATTTATCTAGGTGCATATACTTGCAGCAGACTATGTTCTCTTTAATGTGTATCTAGTTTAATTCAAATAACAATTCTTGGACCATCATATAGTGAAAATGCCACAAACACTTTGTTCTGGAGAATATTGTAGTTCTATGTAAAGGTTCATAACCGATCAATATCCTAAACACTTCATACGTGACCTGCCACAGTGTACCACGTATTAAGTCGCACAGGTCGATTTTGACACAAACAAAAAATAACTGTGTAAGTCATGTACCATCAACTTTGTGATTTTGGCAGAAATGCATACTTTATAATCTCATAATCCAATGTCCAGTTTATTTTCCTCGACAAGTAATCCCAAACTAATAAAATACGTGCACTTATGAACCCATATATTAAAAAGACACAGACAAATACATCACAGTTTTTCATAAAATATGACAAAATAACAAACACTAAAACAACAGTAATTAATAACTTAAATACTAGTTATTATTCAGATGTCAAAAGACATTAATGCTGACGATATTTAAAAGCGACGGAGATTACCTCCTGGTTATTAACTTATTTGAAAACCGACTAGATATACATAATACCAGAAACGAGTTGTTCCGACCAACTGACCTGAAGATTACCTTGCCGCCATGTAGGATGACAGAGAGGTAGTCTTTGCCCCGCCCCCTGGTGCTAGGCTTCTGACTTTGCCACAGCAGCAGACTGTCCGAATGGTCAGTGGAGACGGTCATCTGTATCACCTCCTCCACCTGACTGTTCTGGTGGAGCAGCGGAAAGCAGCTGACGAACCAATGGATGTGCATGCAACATGGAACAACATGTTGGAGCGTTCATCTCAGCAGAATCTCATTAATCTGGATCTCACTAATCTGGAAACCTTGGAATGTGGAAACCGTTTCAGGAAAATGGAATTTCCAAACATTAATGTATGCTTTATATACATAATTCATTTCATCCATAACAAAGTAAAAAGGTAAGTTCTTATACAGCACAGTATCCAGTTATTAGGACTGCTCAAAGGACTTTATACTTTACTCCTTGGCAGACCTGTTCAATCAAACACCATCATGACTTCTCTGGAAAGCATTCAGCCAAGCTGCAATTAATGCTAAAAGACTTTGTACACAACCATCCACCACTGTTAATAGCCAGGTACTCATTCATACAGCTGGGTGAACTGAAGCAATGTAGAGTGAACGAACTTGTTCAAGGTTTGACACTGCAGCACAGAATTTGAACCCGTGTTATCTCGATTGGGAGTCCACTGCTCTTGTAACTGTGCCACCAAGCTCCACAAATATAATATACAGTGGACCAAAGGCTTCATAGTGATGCTTTGATGCATTTTAATACCGTTCCAGCAATCAGATGATCATTATCCCATGATCGACAAACACAAGACTTACTCTCTGTACAGGTGGCACCACTGTAGCTCTGGGGCATTTACAGATGTACGAGTCTCCCACGGCCTCACAAACACCCCCATGGTTGAAACACATAACTCATGTTCATGTTTTGTTTACTGTGAGCACACAAGGCTTTTCCATATTAATTCAAATTGGTTGCTCAAATTCAGCCATTTATCTAAAACATAGTTTGCTCATATTCTTTTACTTATACTCATAATCAGTCAACTGCCTAAGAAGTCAACACCCCTAAGGTACAAGGGTCTCTTCAGATTTAGCCCAATAGTTTGGCCACGGGACGTTGTACAGGATCAACCCTGGATACAAGCACTCAGGATCAACCATGGATACACATACTCAGGGTCAACTTTGGAGGCAAGCATTCAAGATCAACCCTGGATACACGTACTCAGAATGAACCCTGGATGCAAGCACTGAGTTCTCAGGATCAATCCTGGATTCACACACTCACGATTAACTTGGGAAACAGGCACTCAGGATCAACCATGGATATACACACTCAGGATCAACCATGGATACAGGCATTCAGGATGAAATTTGCACTCAGTTATCTAACACCAACAACATCATACAGGCACTCTGTTCTCTGACACGACATACACCAACAATATCATATGAAGTCTTATTTCTATATCCCAACATCAATGCATCTCTCCTGACAACTTCTAAAAACAGAGTTCACATTTAAAATGTACTTACACAGTGTGACATCAGAATACAAGACATATTCAAAGTATCCCGCAAACCCGTGCAGAAGTACACTTTCCTGTACATTGAATCATAGCACTTTATAGCGGTTGTTGTCTGGTGTTGCATCTACAAAAAAACATATCCAGCTATTGACATAGAGCAAAGAATTCAGAACACAAACTATAATGTTATGAATTTCATGACGGAATCAAATTGATGCTTTCGTCTGATTTATATAAAGATTAACATGATTAAGTTCTTATACAGCCTGGTATCCACTCCTTTGGACCATGTAAAATGTTTACATGTCACTCTGGCAAACCCCAACTTCTCCAGGAAGCATTCAGCCATGTTATAATTACTGTCCAAAATGTATTTCTTCACTAACCATTATTTTCTTCTCCCCCTTAATCCGTTGCAGAATCAGGGGGGGTAACATCACAAAATCCCACTCGAGTTATAGCAGATTATCTATTTCCTATGAGTGACATGTCATAGTTTATGGTATGCATATTCGTGTGCAAATAAGTACATTTTTCTTTTTAAACAGCCAATGCTAATACACAGGTTTGTGAATAATTTTGGACTTTCATTCATAAAACAAATCTTAGATATATATAAAGTACAGCAAGAAAAATAAAGTGTCAGACTCGCTGCGCAATGCTGACTGAATCCAGGTAACACACTCCACATGGAAAATCATTAGATGTTCATGACTGACCTTTGACCCTGTTAGGATGATGGAAGTGAAAGAGAGGCTTGGTTGTGTCGAGTACATTCGCGTTGTGTAGTTTGGTGACGTGTGGAGTCTCAAACGGCGCCTGAAACATACCAGACAGAAATGGTTTATTATAATTAAGCACAGACTCATGGGTAGAGACTGGAACTTATATCACCAGCGCTCACAACAAAGCATAAGGATGCCAAACAAAACCAGTAAAATACGTAAATGATCACATTACATTAGACATCAAACTTTCAGTTCATTATAAATAATATAATCGATACTCAATGGTTGATTTATTGGATGCCAAAGTATACAGTACAGTGGTCTGTTGTAAACTTATTTATTTTACTTCATTGTCGAATTATGTATTTTCAAATACGGAGATGAATGCTGAAACAACTAACATCCGGAAAAAGATCATGAAGATTAAGACACAGAATGTTGCTAACATAACCTTTCGTCACTAAAACTATGGCAAAACAATGTGTTAAAACAATTCAAGAAAGTGCAGTGGTCTGTTGTAAACCTGTTTATTTTACTTCATCGTCAAATTTTGTATTTTCAAATACGGGGATGAATGATCAGATCAGAGCAGCAAAACATTGTGCATAGATGTTATAAAATACTAATAAATGTCGATGTTGCACTATTCAGCCGTAACTTGGTTGTCATTCTTGATGATGTCATAATCGTGATATGTACATCAGCAGGTTTACTTTGATCTTTACAGTTTCTTGTCTCCGTCAACAACTTGGGTCATGGATGTGGAGCGAGAAACGATGTGTAGTTCTTGAGAATCCTGATGCCATCATCTGCAAATATTGCACATAAAATACAAGTGAGATACGCAGACAAAATACCTCAAATTGGTCTGGAAAGGAAACCTGTGTAAACATTCAATGGGAAAATTATATATTTGGATAACAAATTTGTAAAGGTGTATCTATGATGTGAGCTACAATAATTTCTGGCATTTGTGGAGGTAGTATTTGTTTAAATAATTTGGGATAGATGTCAATATGATACTTCAGAGACCCGCAGACATATAGACACATGGACGAACAGATTTATTTTTACCACATAGTAATGTTACAAGCTGAAGCAACTAACATGAGGAAAAAGATCATGAAGATTAAGACACAGAATGTTGCTAACATGGGAGCCACCTTTCATCATTAAAACTAACAATTTAATAATTATGCACATTAATGCTTTATGTTGGTCTATGTCAAAACAATGTGTTAAAACAATTCAAAAACTAATATAAATTGAGAAAATCAAAAAAATAATAGGTAGTCTCTAAACATTGTGCGAAAGGAACTTAACAGAACTGCTACAAACTACAAATGCCTGTATTGTTTGGAGAGCTATGATCGCCAACCACTGTGACAGACATAGCACACAGAAGAATTAAGAAAATGAGTTGCCTTTAAGAAAGAGATCTGCACCGTCAAGGCATTCTGGGGAGAGTTTGCTGTTTCCAAACGATGATGTCTGCTTTCTCCGGGGTCCCATGTCCTCATGAAACGACCGTCACAAGGTCCCTCCACACTTCGTATTTGAGGTTATCCAGTCTACGGACATAAAGTAATAAGATGTAAGAGTACTTAAATAGAAAACAATAACTATTCTCAAAGTAGAGTTAAGTTCCTGTAGAGTATGGTATCCAGTGTTTGGGACTGCTCAAAGTGCTTCAATCCTACTGTGTGGCACCACTGTATCACTTATTCCCTTTGCGATACGTGGTGTCAATGAAGTTACTCCGACACATTGCTTAATGTACTTTAGGACTTTATGAACTGACGAGATCATCCCTAAAACAGGTTATCTTCTTATTGTTCTCCTTTTTCCCCTGTAGTCGGGGTGAGCCTGGCCTAGACTTGTTTGTTTTCCTTCTATTTCCATGTTTCTTCAATTCTAAGAATACAACTGGTACAAAAATTATATGGGCTACAAGTTAAGGCACCACACCATAAATTGTATGTCAGTGAGATGATGATAACGGCAGGTGAGAAGTTTAATACATTTTTTAGGTCACGTTTTCTTATAATCACACGAAACGCCAATGAGAAAACTAACATTGTGCTGACCCCTTTACCAAAGGTAAACGATGGTACTAGTGGTACCACCTTTTGGATTCATTATTAATTAACTATAGTACCACAACTATCCGATAGGCTGTAGTAGCAATTAACGGTACGTTTACCGGATGTCTTTTTAATATTATTTTGCATTTACATCACTTATTCGATGACAGTGCAGTGACAACTTCATAATACAATAAACTGTAATCTAGTAGAATATGTTGCATGTTATTTTCATGTTTTTCTTCGTAGTGCAGCTTTTTTAACGTGGCCGTCATGGGCGATATTTGCCGCTTCACAGTCACAGACACAGTGTAGTTCTAGTTCTAGTTGTTTCCAGCACTCGGCAACGTTCTATTAACTGACTAGTCTGTATATTTTGTGGTTACAATGTTATGATCTTAATGGTCTCATTCAACTGGTCAGCCTTTTCAGAACATTATCGCCAAGCCGACCTTTCTATGCTGGCACTGAGGGTGGTCACTGCCAGGGTGCTTGTCGTCCTCAGTGGTTCTTTTACGTCCCAAATTGAGACGGGACTGACATTAACGTGATCTCCGAGTCACGAGGGATACACAGTCCCCAATGTTGAGAGCCAGGTTTTTACACCAAATATACCATACCTGCCCGGTCCGGGTATTGAACTCGGGTTGCCGGCATGTCAGGCGGATGTGCTAACCACTACACTATCGCGCGCCCCACAAGGCATTTGCCTTGGGGGGCGCGCGATAAAATGTTTGCATTTTAATGGATTGAAATGTAACTGCCATTTCTCTGATCATGATGTTTGTTTGTTTGTTAATGTCTTCTTGTAATATCTTTTTGTCCATTTCACACGTCACGTCTCGATATATTTTTGTATCATCGGCTAAGATCTTGAGTCCACTGTTTATACCATCTAGTAGATCGTTGATGAACAAAGTGAATAGAATGGGGCCATGGACACTTCCCTGAGGTATGCTACTTGTGACCTCTGCACTTTCTGATAGCTTCCCATTTACCACTCCCCTTTGTCTTTGGCCCGTTAGGAAATCTTCGATCCACGCTGCCACCTCTCTTTGAAAGCCATACGCAGTTAGTTTTTTTGTGTGGCACCGTACCGAAGGCTTTCGCAAAGTCAAGATATATTGTGTCTACACATCCACCCGAATCAATGGTGGTAGTCTAAGTCTCCATGACTTCTGGTCTAAATCCATGCTAAATAAAGGATTATATATTTTTTTTATTTTGACTGGAATTGTACTTAACAAATTTATGTTTCAATGAACTTGTTCTTGACCTAAGGGTTCATCTCAGAACGTTGATGTCCGATATCAGGCAAAATTACTTTCATTCGTGGAGGAGGGTCAGAGACAGTTTCAGCATTTGACACTGATATTTTATGCTTCGGACCAATATTGTTGATGTATTGATATCATCATGTCATTGTTTACAAACTCTTGTCTCGGGGGCTGGGGGGAGCTAAGGCCAGTTGAATGTTCTGAGATGATCCCTAAAGTAAACAGAGTACATCTGATCTAGTACCATCTACTTTAGGGATCATCTCAGAACATTGATGTAGACATGTCAAACAAAATTACATTCATCTGGCCTTAGCTCCCCCCCAGCCCCCGAGACAAGAGTTTGTAAACAATGACATGATCATATGATGATATCAATACATCAACAATATTGGTCCGAAGCATAAAATATCAGTGTCCAATGCTGAAACTGCGACAACGATGGTACTAGATCAGATGTACTCTGTTGTTGTCGCAGGCTGCACATCTGACAAGAGACAGTGGCGAAACATTACAACCAGTTGCAGGAGTCAGGCACTTGTAGCCCATATAATTTTGGTATCAGTTGTATACTTAGGATAGAAGGAAAACAAACAAAAGTCTAGGCCAGGCTCACCCCTACTACGGGGGCAAGGAGAACAACAACAAGATAACCTATTTTAATTATTATCTCATAAGTTCATAAAGTCCTAAAATACATTACCAGGTAAGCAATGTGTCAGGGTAACTTCACTTATCGCAAAGGAAATATGTGATACAGTGGTGCCAAATAGTAGGATTGAAGCACTTTGAGCAGTCCCAAACACTGGATACCATTCTCTATAGGAACTTGACTATAATTTGACAATAGTTATTGTTTTCCATTTAAGTACTCTTACCTCATGTGCATGCTTGCTTTATGTCTGTAGACTGGAGAACCTCAAATACAAAGTGTGGGGGACCTTGTGACGGTCGTGTCATGTGACATGAGGACATGGGACCCCCTGGAGAAACCAGACATCATTGAGAGTGAGTTACTTGGTTCGTTCGGAGACAGCAAACTCTCCCCAGAATGCCTTTACGGTGCAGGTCACTTTCTCAAAGGTAACTCATTTTCTTAATTCTTTTCTTCTGTGTGCCATGTCTGTCACAGGTGTTGGCGATCATGGCCCTCCAAACAACACAGTCATTTGTAGTTTGTAGCAGTTCTGTTATGCTCCTTTCGCACAATGTTTACAGACTACCTATTATTTTTATTTTCTCAATTAATATTATCTCTTGAATTGTTTTAACACATTGTTTTGCCATATTTTTAGTGACGAAAGGTTATGTTAGCAACATTCTGTGTCTTAATCTTCATGATCTTTTTCCGGATGTTAGTTGTTTCAGCATTCATCTCCGTATTTAAAAATACATAATTCGACAATGAAGTAAAATAAATAAGTTTACAACAGACCACTGTACTGTATACTTTGGCATCCAATAAATCAACCATTGAGTATCGATTATACTATTTATAATGAACTGAAAGTTTGATGTCTAATGTAATGTGATCATTTACATATTTTACTGGTTTTGTTTGGCATCCTTATTCTTTGTTGTGAGTGCTGGTGATATAAGTTCCAGTCTCTACCCATGAGTCTGTGCTTAATTATAATAAACCATTTCTATCTGGTATGTTTCAGGCGCTGTTTGATACTCCACACGTCGTCAAACTACACAACATGAATGTACTTGACACAACCAAGCCTCTCTTTCACTTCCATCATCCTAACAGGGTCAAAGGTCAGTCATGAACGTCTAATGAGTTTCTGTGTGGACTGTGGAGTGTGTTAGCTGGATTCAGTCAGCGTCGCTCAGCGATTCTGACTCTGTTTAGTTTTCTTGCTGTACCTTATAATTTATATGAGGTGAAGCACAATACTGGGCCAAAAAAAGGAGGACATGGACACCAAAAACAAATGTGCAAAAAGCAAAAAAGTGCTTAAAATAAATGAAAAACTGTCTTAGATGGAAGCCAAGATACATCTACACCTAAAATGATATGAGAAGATAAGATCTCTTTACTCAATTTGCTTGACTGATGTATGCTAGTACCTCATCAGAATCCAACCAAAAGACTTTTTAAATGGTGGACTTGAAATGGTGGACACTGTAACTTACGTTATCCATCACAACCACACTTTTTTTCAAACAACAATAAACAGGCAGGTTGTGTTTTTGTGTCTCTTCATTGTTCATGGGCCTGAGATACAGCACAGATGTTATCAACAGGAACTGTCCACAAAGCAGCTGGTCCAATTGCCCTGTGTGTGTCGGTAACGTCTGTGTGAGCAATGGTAGCTGTTGAACTGCGGCGAATGAGTTTGGCTACCAGTGCATCTGTAACAAGGGCTTCTCTGGCACTCACTGCAAACTTGTCGGAGAGAATTGTTTCCCTGGTCTGTATTCTAGAGTCTAGTTGTGCACCACACAGCAGTGTTCTGTTAACTTACTTGTCTGTGTACAGTGTATGTTGTGGTTGCAAGAATGCCATACGAGGCCTTGTTCAACTAGTCAACCTTGTTCAGAACACTATTGGTTTGCAGACCTTCAGGTGCTGGCACTGAGAGTGATCACTGCTGCATCCTAAGTAATAATAATAATAATATTTATTTATTAAATTTAATGATTACAAATTTTAATTATTTATTGTTATCCTCTATAGGACTGCATACATACTAGTCCATGAGAAATTATATGCTGCCTGGTTTGCCTTAAAGATCCTCCATATTTAAAATATGCAATCTGTAAATGTGTCTTACTAATGGAACTACTGTTAGTTCTCTGAGTAAATGTGTCATCTTTTATCCAGCTCCCCCTGACCACTGCCAGAGTTGTACAGTGAATGCTGATGGAGCTGCAGAATGCGATACTGACAGATGTGATTCAAGATATGGCCTCCAGGTGGGCAAGAAATGCCAGGGTTAGTCACACCAGCTGTTGTTTTATTCAGGAAGGGCAACTTTTGACATGTCTACCACATTCTTGCAGCATGCATTGCAATTGTTAGAAATGTGTCCTTTTGCCCAGTCAATCCACTTTGTCAAAGTAGTCAGTATTTCAAGCCATTGTGTTATGGTTATAGTTAACAAAGCACTTTTCACAGTGGAATCTTGAACCAAATATAAACAGCAGACAAGCGATAGATGCTTAACAAGAGAATATTGTCATCTTAGACACGACACTGCCTCGCAGACATCTTCCATGAAGCTGTATCAATCAACTATATAAAAGCTTATTTGTGTAGATATGATTGTAGTTAAGACACTACAGATGTGTATTATATGGAAACCTGTTCACACAGCCAGCATTTACACAACCAGCAGATAATGTGTTCCATTGAATACTTTCTTATATATATATATATATCCACACTGTTCCAATAATATTAATATTTATTTCTTTATACAAATAAATACCATGTTTAGGTGCATAAAATACAACATTGATCAGAACATTTGGATAGGATACAGAATGTAAATACACATCTGTAAAGAAAATATTACATGTTTCAATCATTGTTCAGATAATCTGAAATACATAGCAAATGAACTTAACAGAAATAAATTATTGTCTTTATAAATGACAGTGGTGCAGTTGATTACTCACCCTATGTATGCTTCAGGTGCATGTGGAGAGAAGGGTAAATGCTACAACCAGCTACAGGTGTACCTGTCCAGTTGGAAGGGCTGGTGACACGTGTGAAATAGGTAAGTCACTCTGCGTTTTACGTCACTTCATAATGTTTAGTTGAGAATTGAGAAGAGAGTGGTAGAAGGAGAAGAGGGAGATCATCAGTAAAATGTAAAGGTAAGTTCTTATATAGCGCAGTATCCAGTCCTTAGGACTGCTCAAAGCACTTTAAACTTTCTCTATGGCAGATCTATTTAAATGAAATCTCAATCGAGAGAACCCTGTTTCGAGTCCTTTGCTGTTGCATCGAACATTGAGCAAGTTCTTTCACTCTACATTGCTACAGTTCACTCAGCTCTATGGCTACCTGAAATAGACAGTGGTGGATATTTGTATATGAATAGTGTTTGTGCATTAATTGCAGCAAGGCTGAATGCTTCCCATATAATTCGAAATGGTGTTTGATTGAACATGTCTTGCCAGGGAGTGAAGTATAAAAATGCTTTGAGCAGTCCTGAGAACTTACCTTTATGTGTTCCGTCTCTTTAATTATGATTAATTATGACCATTTGTTGAAGGTATCACTGTGAGGGACCCGATGTTCAACTATGAGACCCTGTCCAATGCCCTTTTGGAATCACAGGTGATCCTTATGTTCAAGGCCCAGACAGTGCCAGACAGTCTGTTAATGTATAACGCCCAGAGCGACGAGGGAAAGAGTGACTTCATCTTCCTTGCAATCAAGAACAGACGTGTCGAGTTCAGGTTCAACAGTGGATCAGGTACGGCGTGTGTTCATGTAAAGGATGTAGTCTGTTCCTAGTTTTTCATGTATTAATTAATTTAATGTTCTTAAGAGTATACCAACTATGTTGAAGGTAAACTGCCCGCCAAATTGTGTTTAGTAAGCGTGTAACTAAGGTCTCAATTTGAAGGCACGACCACGGGTGCATGTTCAAGTAGAGGCATGACACTAATGAATATGGCTGTGGACCAGAGCATGTATCAGTTTCTCTGCACTCTGTTGATCGAGATATTTTCTAATTTTCCCAGTGTTATATAGTTGTGCATAAACTGCTTGACATTTGGACTTGATATGTTGTTCCATAGACATGTGCTTATCAAAGTAAGTGCCAAAATTGTGCTCACAATCGAAAGCATGTACCTCATTGCCCCCGATGTTAATGGACGTGTTGGTGCATTTTGCCAGTTGTTGCGGAGAACCAATTAAGATGTACTCAGTCTTGGAGATGTTCATTTTTAATTTCATGCTTTGCATCCAGCTATTGATGTCACTAATGCACCGTTCTATAGACTTGCGATTGATGTGCATAGAATCGGGGTTAAAACCACAATACACCTGATGGTCATCAGCATACGCATGCCTCAGCTTACTATGCTGATCAATTATATGAAAAACAGGCCTAGAATACTAGAATACTCTGTGAATTCCACAGGGCCAAGGTTAACAAGTGCAGTTTCAGTAGACTGACAAGGTGGCAAAGGAAATCCACATTCTAAATGAAAGCAAAGTTGGTCTACAACAGCCCGTTGTGTTAATTTAGAGGTGTACTGAAGATTCGATACAGGGCGATAGTTTTTAGTCCTTTGGGCCGAAGGTCCAAGGGACTATTGCCATCTCGCTGCTTCTGACGTCCGCCGTTAGGTGCCGTATCTCAGAAACCGTTCAGTAACTTTTTCTCTAATTTTTGCATTGACGTATCTATGCACGAGAAATCTGTATTTGATTGAATCATTCTAAGGGCCCCGTAGGGCCCCCAAAAACTTATTTTTTTCACATTTTGCCTATTTCAAAAATTGTTCAGTAACTTTTTCTCTAATTTTGCATAGATGTATCTTAGGGTGCTGCCACTACACACAAGAAATCTGTATTTGATTTAATCATTCTAAGGGCACCTCAGGGGCCCCCAAAGTGCAAACGTTTTACATTATCTAGACCACCCCCAACAGTAGATTTTGTGTATTGTACCAGAAACAGTGCCCAGCCTTACTCTGCATTGTTCCATTGAGACCTTGACTAATCTTTAATTGGTCACAGGCAGAGCAGACACATTTGACCCCTGTTAAACTGAACAGTTGCCTGCAGCTTTTAAACTGTATCTTCAAAACTATTGATTTTCTATAATTGCAAGTTGTGTTTATTTTTATGTTCATTTAATTATTATAAAATGGTGTGACTGTGTGTCTATTGGTTAAAGATGTATTGTCACCTGTAGGTAACAAACATAGAAAATTAATATTCTGGACAACTATAGAGTGAAATATCCTACACTTTATTGATATCAAATGCATTCTATTGTTCTGTTTACACTTGCCATGCCTTGTGTAGACATGGTACTATGTAAATCTATTGTATCAATATAGACTAATATTTACAGATTCACTATATAGTTGACACCTGAAACAACCATTAGAAGAGTCGACATAGTTCCGCTATACACAAGAAATATGTAATTGATTGAATCATTCTAGTGTCATCAGCATATAATAGAACATACCTTTTCAAGAAACTGTTCTTCACCTATTACATTCGCTTCGTTTAGGTATATGGTCAGTCTCGCGTTAATGGAGGCTGTAAACAACTTGCCTATGCAGCTTAATAGTGTAATGCCACGATAGTTGTCTGGGTCATATATTGACCCCTTCTTTTTGTAAATAGGCTTAATGTTCCCAATACAGCAATCTGTTGACACAATGCCAGATAATAGAACTAGGTTAAACATATTAATAATAACTATAATTAGTTTTGTGGGGCTGTTTAGGGCTGCCCAAAATGCTAAATTTTCCTAGTATTTCTCTGCTGCACCGGGCAGTTGTAAGCTTGTGTATTAGATTTGCTTTCGCCACTTATGTCTATTGATAACTGGATAGTGAACAACGTTGGCAAGTTTAACCCGTCCCCGGGTTTAACCCGGATTGGGCTAAACCTTCATTTTGGGCTAAACTGGGTTAAACCCGGGTTAAACTATTTTGAACATTCAGAACTATGTAGCTTTCTAAACAATCACTATGGATTAATGAACACTTGTGCACAATGTCACCCACTTGGGACTGAGGGGCAGGTTTAATTGATCTATTGGAATTGGAAGACACTGCTTAGGCCTCACTCTGGATACTGTCACTCACAGTGTTGTGTATTGTCTTAGTTGGTGAGTTGAGGTAATCAACTTGACCATGAATCAGTGGTGGCTCTGGTAACTTTAGAGGATGGAGGATGAATCCAGTTGTTGGCTGTGAACACTGGTGCTGAGAGGGTAGATTACCATCTACCAGTCTCCAAAGCTCTATATTTTTAAAAACTGTTCAGTAACTTTTTTCTAATTTTGCATAGATGTATCTTAGGGTACTGCCACTATACACAAGAAATTCCTCAAAGAAAGTAGCAGTAGTGACACGATGGTTTTACGAATACGGTGGTCAGTATATCACATGCACATCAACTTTCGTCTTTTCGCACAATAATTCATAGTTAGCAAATTAAAAGGAACATCAC
Source organism: Paraescarpia echinospica (assembly GCA_020002185.1). NCBI lineage: Eukaryota > Metazoa > Annelida > Polychaeta > Sabellida > Siboglinidae > Paraescarpia > Paraescarpia echinospica. The sequence goes on along the minus strand of CM034537.1, from coordinate 32,579,394 downwards.
TTTACAGCGAATACCATTCTTCCACAGTATACAGATATGTCCACCAGTTCTGCCAGACAGTCTTGGATTGTTCTTGAGATGATAGCCATTGGGTGTTAGTTCCTCACGTTTGACCGCATCACCAGATGTCAATCAGGTCTCCGTTATCAGAACGATGTCAATGTCATTAGTAACGATATACGTCTGACGTCTGCAGTTTTGTTCCACACACAACACGGATTCACAAGAGTGAGTTGGATGTCCCTTGTCCGTCACGATGGTGTGTTTACTCGCGTAACATGGATTAGATTGTTCAGATTAGCTCCAGTCCGAGCATCACGAATATTGAGCAGTTTCTCTGTTGCTGTTGTTGTTGCTGCTGTTGCCATCACTGCTGTTGCTGCCGCCGTCGCTGCTTCTGCCGCTGTTGCTGTTGTCGCTGCTGCTGCTGTTGTCGTTGTTGATGCCGCTGCCAAAGTTGCATGCGAGGTTGCGGCATCACTGTGCATAATTGAAGTTGTGCAGATATCAGTGGTGTATGTGTAATGTTGCCATAAAATATATTAGTTAACACTGTTGGTACCCGAGAATGCAGCTTTATGAAAGTTCCTATCGAATATAGTTAATGTCGGAATCGAATGATAGTGGTTAATTCCGCAGGGTTCCTCAGTGTGTTTTTGCCATGGAACAAATCTTTAATAACCGAAGCATTTGTAGAGTCTTCAGTGGTATCGTTTGTTTGGCCTTCATTGCGACGACCCCGATGGTATGCAGTTCTTGACCGGTGAAAGCCAGCATGTTTTCAAACAGTCTGTTAAGCGTAAACACTGATTTAACAATGGGAAAGTAATTTTACTTATTTATTCACTTATTTTAATAACAAAATAGGTTTCAGTATCTGTTATGTTCCAAATGGTGGCAACTGAAGACTCCAGTTAGACAATCGTGATGCATGATTCCCAACATTAAAACACACTGATTATTCTTTAACCGATGTGAATTTTAAAGCATTTTTTTCAGTTTAAAAATAAAACCCAGGTACTTATGATATTAGCTGTGGTATGAGTAGACCAATATGGACGATGTGTTGACTTCAGAACTGGGAGGAAAGGAAGTCTTGAGATCAATGGATTCAGCTTTGCAGAGGGAGAAACTGGAGGAGTATCGTGCATGCTGAACACATGCGGCAACATGTAAATTGGTAAGTCTCACAAATATATTGTACTTAAAAATGCAGCATGGAACAATCATAGGAAACATACATGGCATTGCATACAACTGTCCCAAGTTATGCAAATATTCATCAAATGTCTCATATAAATACTTCTTCAAACTGTCTCTTGCATCTCTGTAGGTAGCGCCATGTGGCACACAAAATACCAAACTAAGCACTTGGTTTCTTACCTGACCGTGAAAATAATCACCATACAAATGACCAAGTTATTCCTTCTGATGGATAAGTATTTTTTAGTTTGTGTAATAATTGATGTATCCACTACATTGCGGTTTTGCTTACAACACAATTGAATTTTGCATGTGACCTCTGTCAAGTTTTGCTTTGCCAACAATGTTGTTAATGGTTATATATATGTGAATTACATTACTATTGCTGCATGACATCTCCTAATTGAAACATTCCCACATACAGTGGTCACTTTACAAACTTTGCATTATATTTTTGCTATAAAGAAACACTTTTGTGACCAGAATTTCAACAAAATATTTGACGGAATGTCCGAACCCACTACATATTTTCTGATGACTTGACGGAGGTTTTGCTAGGCAACAGGTCACGTGATGGAGAGGTTATCTGTAGCGTGTTCGGCCAGTATTGCCAGAGTGTTGATAGTGGTTGTTATGCTTCAGGTGGAGTGCCTAACCTGGACGGCATGACATTTGGTCAGCACAAGAAGATGCTGGAGGGTTGTGTCAGCAACCTGCACATCCAGGGCAAGGACCCCTTGACCTCACCACTGATGCTGTTGGGGTATGTCGTGGTGCCCTGACACCCCTCTTTGCTGCAGCCGTCCAGTTGCTACAGTGTTTTTGTTTCTTTATGTTTTGGGGCTAGTGTTGGAGACAGTTTTTTCTTAAACAAAATGTATTATTTTGTCAGCTTTATTAGTTTTATTAATAGAAATGTAACCGATTAAAATTATATATCTCGGCTGGTTGATACTTGATTTGAAACTTATGTTACCAACAGAATTAGGAGGTTAACTAATGTCAGAATGAAATGTACTATTAGCCTATAGATGTGAATTCTTTGTAATTTTACTTTATTTGTATACATTTTTTAGCAGTAAAATGTTGTCTTTGAATGTTGAAGGGCAGATTCACAAAGCAATGTTAATATGATGGAGAGATAAGGTATTTATGTGCGATCATACTACTAGATCATGCCAACTGAAGTGAAGGTCTGTTACAAAGTATTTATTGTGCGCAAATGCCAAATATGCCAAATACTTATTGAATATTTTTCCACACTGAAACAGAGTTGTAGGGGAAAGAAATCTTGTGATGTATTTTATTAGAATGTACAACATTTGACACAGTCCCACTGATATCTATTTATAACAGACAGACAGACAGACAGACAGTATTTTTGGTGACCATCATAAGCACATAAACTACAATATAATATTCATTGTAAGGTCAGGGAGGCTCCCATTAAGACAATTATATGCAGCTATCATGGGAGCCACCCTACTGATGTAACTGGATAGTGGACTTTGCCCTGATCACTTACTAGGCTGTGAGTGGAGTGGCCAGCTGTAAATGTGTGTATTGGTCTAGCCTAGTTAATTTTCTTTAGTGTACCTTTTGTTCTCAAATAATCTGTCCTCTTAGTTTTACAAACGAAGACATAATCTGGCATAACTTGATAAGTTTCTGTAGCAGTACATTTGTACTTCCAATGTATCATTGCAACATAACATACACACTGAATGTAATATTTCCATGCAATCCATTTGCATATATAATGTAAAACTTCAACAGCAGTTTTCATCATTTTCACTTTTTGACCCCTACCATGTTCAATGCGCCATAACTTCGCCAATTTTTGTAGCAGTCATAATTTTTGAAACTAAAAGCACCCATCCCAACCTATACAAGAATTAAAGAAAACAATGTCAACATTTTTCTGACTTATCACTCATTTGGTCAGCCGGGGTCACATATAGACGTATTAGTCCAAAGGACTTCAGGGCCACTTGGCCCATTTTTTCCATAAATGTTCTTATCTATTTATTATATATATGTTTTAATGTTTTTAACAATCTTATTGAGTACATTCCATGTTCTAGTATTGTGATGCACCTCAGAATTATTAATTACCATATTTATGGTGCAGAAGAATGCTGTTGAATTATTATTATAAGACAATATTCATCATTACAGAGAATCCATTGTTAAATTTAAGTGGAGACACCCCAGTCTGAAAAATTCCCAATATGACACATGGTGACATTGTTTCCTTATTTCCCATGTAATTATCTTCGTATTATAATTTTTCAGAAATGTTTTTATGTATTTATTATTTATATATAATATGTATATATATATATATATATATATATATATATCAATGATCTTAATGGGTACAATCCATGTTTTAGTATTATAATGCACCTCTGAATGGTGGAGTGGAGACACCATACTTTTAAATATTTTTTTCTAAAAAGCTGATCAATCTCACCAGAAGTGAATTGTATGAAGTTAGTATATTACTATCGTAAATAAAATGTCTCATGAAAAGAAATGTCAAAAAACTGTTGATAGCAGTGACAAGAAAGTATCCCAGTGAATGGCAGACATCAACTGGATGTTCCCTTAGTTTTTCAAATGGTTCAGTATCAGATATATAATATATCACCATAGTTATACTGGTTGGGTAGACTAGTGAATTATGCAGCGTATACAGAGCAGCCTTGTGTTGTAGAAAGAAGTTCCGCATGATCAAGTTTTGCACCAACGTTGATTTGTCTAATGAGAAGAAATGGAAGGCACAACTCCAGGAGTTGGGAAAACTTCCCGCCGTCACACGAGTAAGTATCCCATTGTCTCCCTCATTCCCTCCCTCCCCTCTCCCTCCCTCCCTCTCTTCCTCCCACTCTCTCTCCCTCCCTCTCTTCCTCCCACTCTCTCTCCCTCCCTCTCTCTCTCCCTCCCTTTCACCCTCCCTCTCTCCCTCCCTCTCTCCCTCCCTCTCTCTCTCCCTCCCTCCCTCTCTCCCTCCAACCATCCCTCCCTCCTTCCCTTCCACAGAGGTTGTAGCCGCCAGTAACATGTGCCACTGTAACCATTACAGGTTGTAGCCACCAGTAACATGTGCCACTGTAACCGTTACAGGTTGTAGCCACCAGTAATATGTGCCACTGTAACCGTTACAGGTTGTAGCAGCCAGTAACCTGTGCCACTGTAACCATTACAGGTTGTAGCATCCAGTAACCTGTGCCACTGTAACGGTTACAGGCTGTAGCATCCAGTAAACTGCGCTAATGTAACAGTTATAGGTTGTAGCAGCCAGTAACATGTGCCACTGTAACTGTTACAGGTTGTAGCCACCAGTAACATGTGCCACTGTAACCATTACGGGTTGTAGCAGCCAGTAACCTGTCTCACTGTAACCGTTACAAGTTGTAGCAGCCAGTAACCTGTGCCAGTGTAACTGTTACAGGTTGTAGCATCCAGTATCCTGTGCCATTGTAACCGTTACAGGCTGTAGCATCCGGTTACCTGTGCTAATGTAACAGTTATAGGTTGTAGCCACCAGTAACATGTGCCACTGTAACTGTTTCAGGTTGTAGCCGCCAGTAACATGTGCCACTGTAACCGTTACAGGTTGTAGCCCCCAGTAACATGTGCCACTGTAACCGTTACAGGTTGTAGCTGCCAGTAACATGCTGAGTCACATTGGCCACAAGATCCTTGGAATGAACACGGTGCAGCTCTACATGAAGGTGCCTGGGTCCCGCACTCCTGGTAGGACACCCGTTGTTTCACAACATTTTGTTCCTAAAACCAAACTAACATTGGCAAACATTCTTTAGTAGCTGCACCAAAATCTAGAATCAACCCCGTATTACTTTAAAATCAGCTGAAACTATAGCAACCTTTCGTAAAAAAAACTAAAGAGTTATTTATTTGAAATCGCATTTCCACCCTATTCTTCGGCAGTCCCTTGCTCTAATGACGACACTTGCTTGTCCCTGTTAATGATGTGTTAATGTAACCGTTACAGGTTGTAGCCACCAGTAACATGTGCCACTCTAACCATTACAGGTTGTAGCCGCCAGTAATATGTGCCACTGTAACCGTTACAGGTTGTAGCAGCCAGTAACCTGTGCCACTGTAACCGTTACAGGTTGTAGCATCCAGTAACATGTGCCACTGTAACCGTTACAGGTTGTAGCTGCCAATAACATGCTGAGTCACATTGGCCACAAGATCCTTGGAATGAACACGGTGCAGCTCTACATGAAGGTGCCTGGGTCCTGCACTCCTGGTAGGACACTCGTTGTTTCACAACATTTTGTTCCTAAAACCAAACTAACATTGGCAAACATTCTTCAGTAGCTGCAACAAAATCTAGAATCAACCCCGTATTACTTTAAAATCAGCTGAAACTATAGCAACCTTTCGTAAAAAAAACTAAAGACTTATTTATTTGAAATTGCATTTCCACCCTATTCTTCGGCAGTCCCTTGCTCTAATGACGACACTTGCTTGTCCCTGTTAATGATGTGTTAATGTAACCATTACAGGTTGTAGCCACCAGTAACATGTGCCACTCTAAACGTTACAGGTTGTAGCCGCCAGTAATATGTGCCACTGTAACCGTTACAGGTTGTAGCATCCAGTATCCTGTGCCACTGTAACCGATACAGGTTGTAGCATCCGGTTACCTGTGCTAATGTAACAGTTATAGGTTGTAGCAGCCAGTAACATGTGCCACTGTAACCGTTACAGGTTGTAGCCACCAGTAACATGTACCACTGTAGCCGTTACAGGTTGTAGCCACCAGTAACATGTGTCACTGTAACCGTTACAGGTTGTAGCCACCAGTAACATGTGCCACTGTAACCGTTACAGGTTGTAGCCCCCAGTAACATGTGCCACTATAACCGTTACAGGTTGTAGCTGCAAGTAACATGCTGAGTCACATTGGCCACAAGATCCTTGGAATGAACATGGTGCAGCTCTACATGAAGGTGCCTGGGTCCCGCACTCCTGGTAGGACACTCGTTGTTTCACAACATTTTGTTCCTAAAACCAAACTAACATTGGCAAACATTCTTCAGTAGCTGCACCAAAATCTAGAATCAACCCCGTATTACTTTAAAATCAGCTGAAACTATAGCAACCTTTCGTAAAAAAAACTAAAGACTTATTTATTTGAAATCGCATTTCCACCCTATTCTTTCGACAGTCCCTTGCTCTAATGACGACACTTGCTTGTCCATGTTAATGATTTTGTCCAATGATTCTTGTATGTCGCGCCTCTAAGCTCAAATTCCTTCAGGGGGATATAGGCACTATCAACATTTATTTTATTATTGTTAGTTCCCTTGTAATTATCTTCACACTGAATGCCCCATTCCTCACAGGTGCAGGGGTATGTTTAGGGGGGCATGACCTGTTTTGGCAATAATAATCATAATAATAACAAATTTCTATAGCGACTGTATCATCGCAGGCCTCAGCTCAGATGTGCAACATGCAAGAATCAAAGCAAAAGCAACGGACTGCCCAAGATTTACGCTGTGAATGAATTAGTTCCAGATTTCCGTGTGTCCAGTGTAGACATCTTTCATTAAGGAGAGGTGTCCACTGAGTACATGCATAAATTAATAGTCTGAATGATTTACCTTCCAATACTGGGGTATAACCACCGAGTAAAAGAAAATATGAAATACATAATCCTTATTAAATGTGTGTATCAATATTATGCACATTTGACAGAAACGAATGACTAGTGCTTGTGGTACTTGGGTGGAGCGCCGTGGTGCAGTGGCTAGAGCTTCAGACTCTTGACCGAGAGAACCCGGGTTCGATTCCTGTGCAGCAATGTCGAACCTTGCGCAAGTTCGTTCACTCTACATTGCTCCAGTTCACTAAGCTGTATGAATGAGTACCTTGCTCTAGACAGTGGTGGATATTTAATTTAATTGCAGTGTGGCTGGATGCTTCCTAGAGAAGTCGAGATGGTGTTCGATTAAACAGATCTGTCAGGAAGTAAAGTGTAAAGCACTTTGAGCAGTCCTTTTTTAGTGCTTGAAACCTTGTTATTTGAGAAATCAGCAAGATTTTGTTATTATGTTTCCTCGATAGGCCACCAGGAGAACTTGAGTTACGCCGCAGTGAACATCAACATTGGGCCAGGAGACTGTGAATGGTTCGGGGTGCCAGAGAGCTACTGGAGTGTCATACACCAACTGTGTGAACAGTAAGTGGGGGTTTGGGGTGTCATACACCAACTGTGTGAACAGTAAGTGGGTGTTTAGGGCGTCATACAACTGTGTGAACAGTAAGTGGGGGTTTGGGGCATCATACACCAACAGTGTGAACAAATAATTGGGGTTGAATATACAAAACTGTTCAAATACAGTATGATATCTTTAAAATAAATTTCTTATATTTGAAAACATACTTCAGGGAATCAGCAGGACCATTTAATTAAGGTTTGTATTCAGTTACAAAAATCCCTAAGTTTAACTGGCGAAGGATATTATCAAAGCTACTGGTATGTAAATCATTGTTTATAGTTTTATAGGACTTTTAATATCTATGTGGTTTACTCAAAGTAATCTTTAATTTTGTTTGTGTTAGTAGGAATGACGTCAACTATTTGACCGGGTCCTGCTTGTGTTTGTAGGAATGACATCAACTATTTGACCGGATCCTGGCTGTATTTGTAGGAATGGCATCAACTATTTGACAGGGTCCTGGTTGTATTAGTAGGAATGACATTGACTATTTGATCGGGTCATGATTGTTTTTGTAGGAATTACATCAACTATTTGACTGTGTCCTGGCTGTGTTTGTAAGAATGGCATCAACTATTTGACTGGGTTCTGGATGTGTTTGTGGGAATGGCACCAATTATTTGACCAGGTCCTCGTGTTTGTAGCAATGGCATCAACTATTTGACCTGGTCCTCATGTTTGTAGGAATGTCATCAACTATTTAACCGGGTCCTGGTTGTGTTTGTAGGAATGGCATGAACTATTTGACCGGGTCCTGTGTGTGTTTGTAGGAATACCATCAATTATTTGACCGTGTCTTGGTTGTGTTTATGAGAATGGTATCAACTATTTGACCGGGTCCTGGTTGTGTTTGTAGCAATGGCATCAACTATTTGACCTGGTCCTCATGTTTGTAGGAATGTCATCAACTATTTGACCGGGTCCTGTGTGTGTTTGTAGGAATGGCATGAACTATTTGACCGGGTCCTGGTTGTGTTTGTAGGAATGGCATGAACTATTTGACCGGGTCCTATGTGTGTTTGTAGGAATGCCATCAACTATTTGACCGTGTCTTGATTGTGTTTGTGAGTATGGTATCAACTATTTGACCGGGTCCTGGTTGTGTTTGAAGGAATGCCATCAACTATTTGACCGTGTCTTGGTTGTGTTTGTGAGAATAGTATCAACTATTTGACCGGGTCCTGGTTGTGTTTGTAGCAATGGCATCAACTATTTGACCTGGTCCTCATGTCTGTAGGAATGTCATCAACTATTTGACCGGGTACTGGTTGTGTTTGTAGGAACGGCATGACCTATTTGACCTGGTCCTGTGTGTGTTTGTAGGAATGGCATCAACTATTTGACCGGGTCCTGGTTGTGTTTGTAGGAATGGCATGAACTATTTGACCGGGTCCTGTGTGTGGTTGTAGGTATGTCATCAACTATTTGACCGTGTCTTGGTTGTGTTTGTGAGTATGGTATCAACTATTTGACCGGGTCCTGGTTGTGTTTGAAGGAATGCCATCAACTATTTGACCGTGTCTTGCTTGTATTTGTGAGAATGGTATCAACTATTTGACCGGGTCCTGGTTGTTTTTGTAGCAATGGCATCAACTATTTGACCTGGTTCTCGTGTTTGTAGGAATGTCATCAACTATTTGACTAGGTCCTGGTTGTGTTTGTAGGAACGGCATGAACTATTTGACCGGGTCCTGTGTGTGTTTGTAGGAATGGCATGAACTATTTGACCGGGTCCTGGTTATGTTTGTAGGAATGGCATAAACTATTTGACCGGGTCCAGTGTGTGTTTGTAGGAATGTAATCAACTATTTGACCGTGTCTTGGTTGTGTTTGTGAGAATGGTATCAACTATTTGACCGGGTCCTGGTTGTGTTTGTAGCAATGGCATCAACTATTTGACCGGGTTCTTATGTTTGTAGGAATGGCATCATCTATTTGACCGGGTCCTGGTGGCCTAATCTGGAGGACCTGTTTGAGAATGACGTTCCCGTCTACCGGTTCATCCAGAAGCCCGGTGACCTTGTGTGGGTCAACGGCGGCACCGTCCACTGGGTTCAAGCCATTGTAAGTGACCACAGCCGGCTTATGTAATAATTATATTGTTTCTCTAACTTTGGAGCTTTGTATGTGCATCCCCACCGAGGCACAGACATACTTCAGACTCCAGCACCACAGCCAGACACACAGGGTAGTTAGCTCAGTGTCAAGACAGTCTTCATGCTACAGCTACAGACATACTTCAGACTCCAGCACCACAGCCAGACACACAGGGTAGTTAGCTCAGTGTCAAGACAGTCTTCATGCTACAGCTACATACATACTTCAGACTCCAGCACCACAGCCAGACACACAGGGTAGTTAGCCCAGTGTCAAGACAGTCTTCATACTACAGCTACAGACATACTTCAGACACCAGCACCACAGCCAGACACACAGGGTAGTTAGCTCAATGTCAAGACAGTCTTCATGCTACAGCTACAGACATACTTCAGACTCCAGCACCACAGCCAGACACACAAGGTAGTTAGCTCAGTGTCAAGACAGTCTTCATGCTACAGCTACAGGCATACTTCAGACACCAGCACCACAGCCTGACACACAGGGTAGTTAGCTCAGTGGCAAGACAGTCTTCATGCTACAGCTACAGACATACTTCAGACTCCAGCACCACAGCCAGACACACAGGGTAGTTAGCTCAGTGTCAAGACAGTCTTCATGCTACAGCTACAGACATACTTCAACAGGCAAGAAATGGTTTCAAATCATGACATCATCAAGCATCACGAAATCAAGATTATTGTAATTTATTTATTTTTGAAATGAACAGTTTTCTAACTTGTGAATGTGTTAGTGTGTGTCAGTGATAGTCAGACTGAAACTGTCTGACGATGGACATCCGTTCAGTCGTGCTGAGTCTATCTGATGGTGGAATTCATTTCAGTCTCATTAGTGTGGGTTAGACTTGTGTTGTACTTTATAGGATTGTGACACAAGACTGAAAATTTCCAAACGGACAGCTCCATCAGACAAGAAATTACTTTATCCCCCATATGACCAGTGTCTATTGTATGCGTCAGTCCCTGTGGATATATAACAGATATGCTCATGGTTTATAAAGACACCTCCTCTCAGTACTCTGTCCTATTGTTTCTCCACCAATATTGATGTAGTTAATTATGTCTGCTTTCCCCACTGATGGATGTAAAAGGTAGAATTAAAAGTGTTGTAGTTAATTATCCCATACAATGCTGATTAAATATGTGGGTAGGTTACTTGTCCCAAGAAGACAAGGTAGTTTTTTTTAATTTGTTTAACCATCGTTTGCCTGATGAAGATTTTCTATATTAAAAATAAACATATGTACATTGAAATTTGCAAAACAGAGAAGATTGTCAATGAAAGTAGTTGGTTAGTAAATTGTTTTTGATGTTGTAGACAACTGAATATGTTACATTCTCACTCACAGATCTGTGTCACTGAAACTGTTTGTTTTGTTCAGTTGTGTCAACGTATGTTATTTCATGTTTTATATTTGACATGTTCTCCTCTCCTATGTCTGAATGTTTGGCTGATTTCTAGGAAAATTTGTGTAAATGAGAATTGTGAGTGATTGTAGTTATTGTATTCATGTGTCATCTTCAGGTGAGACATGAAAGGTGCTGCAGCAATTGGTAATGTAAGATCTCTGCTGTTGTCACAGATGTCATATTTAGTGAGATGTCTTCACTCACAAAATGAAGCAGCCCTTTCAGTGGTGATGTTACTCTTGTGAGTCAGAGGCCACCGAGTGTGTGTGCCAGTGCCCTTTGCCAAATACATTGAAACGTGTTTGTCATTTGCTTCAGTGGTCACATTTCTCATGAAATGTTGTATTTTAATTAACTGTTATAAGTCAAAAATGGTAGTCCCAACTTCACCAAATTGTCAGAGTAGTGTTTGTATTAAAAGAAAGTGAATTTGTTAATTAGTTGGTATCAGTAAAATGGTCCATGGACATGCATGAACATAGGTATCGGGAGTGGACTGTGGCACCTGAGAGGAAAAGCACTTATCCTGCCTCCAAGTTAGCATATTAATTCTTCATAATGTATCATCAGAGTCGGTCACAATGTCAACATGTTAGTCCAATAATACCCAGTCTAGAATTGCGACATGGTGGAATGGTTTCTAAGCTACACTGCAGAATGTGTGTATAAATTTATAACAAAAGCTGTTTTATTTTGATGAAAGAAAACGTTATGACTGATTGAAGTTTAGACGCATGTAGTGCTGTACCATTGGTGGAAGTATTCAGAAAATCACCGAACTAACATTTTATTTTTATTTATTGTTATTTCCAGTCAACCTCTTGACCTGTTGTTGAAAGGTGTGCTTTGTGTATGTAAGTACCAGTGAGTGTTGTTAAAATTATAAGCCTGCTGGTAAGCATATTTATTTTCGTTAAATGATCTCATTGTATATCTCCATTAATGTGAAATTGCATCCGTCATCAAATTTCTTTAACATCACAGAGATTGCGGAGATGAGCTAGATTTGAGTGAATAAAGTGTTTTCTACGAATTGAAATACCTGGTAGTCATGTTTTGATTTCCTTGTGCACCTAAGGAACAACAAGCCAGTGTCAGCTGTTGGCGCCATTATAGTATCTTGATCTTAAACTGCTAACAGGGGAATGTCATTCCTTTCAAGTTTCCACTGCAAGAGTGATTAAGTCCCTTTGTGCTTTTAGTCCTTTGGGCCGAAGGTTCAATGGACTTATGCTATCACTCTGCTGTCCGCCATGTGCCGTTAGCTGCCATATCTTGGAAACTAATTTTGCATAGACATTCTTGGGTACTGCCACTATGCATGAGAAATCTGTATTTGATTGAATCATTCTAACCCCCCAGTATCCCCCAAACTGGTAATTTTTCAAATTTTGCCTGTTTTTCAAAAACTCTCTGATTTTGCATAGATATTTCATGTGGTAGTGCCACTATACACAAGAAATATGTATTTGATTGAATCATTCTAACCACCACTGGTAAATTTCAAATTCTAAATTATCACATTTTCCCTATTTCTCTACTGCACCGGCAGAACCTGGGCAGCTGTAAGCCTCTTTATTTCACTAGCCTAAGCCCACTGCCTGCCATTGTCCAAGTGTCACACAGAATGCCTCCATGTGGGCTGTGATTAATGTGTAATGGGAATCCCTACTGCACTGGCAGAACCTGGGCAGGTAAGTTTATGATACTGACTTGCTTGTGTGCACCAGGCCAGGTAAATTAGCATGCATCCCTCTTCCCCATGCTGCTGCCACAGATTTCACCATAGCTGGGTGCCTGTAGGTTTTAAGCTGTATCTTGAAAACTATTTATTTTCTATAATTGCAAGTTGTGTTTATTTTGATGTTCATTTAATTATCTTTAAAATGGTTTGACTGTGGTATCTATTGGTTAAAGATATATTGTCACCTGTAGGTGACAAACATAGAAAATTAATATTCTGGACACGTTTATTGACATAAAATCAAAAAATGCATTCTACTTTCTTTTCTATTTACACGGCACTATGTAAATTGGTTCATTTTGTATCAATATAGACAGGAAACTCAGCTTTATAAGACTTCTATCTTGGTTATTGTCATCCTACACATGGCTTCTGTGTCACATCGATGTATGTGTTGACATTGTGATCACTGGTATTTTGACACGTGAAACAACCAAATGTCAACCATTAGAAGAGTTACATTGTTGCCTTATATTTTAAATGCCAGTATGTTACAATGAAAATCTCAAAAGCACACGGTAAAGAAACGTTAGGTTTTCGTAGTAAATTATTTAATGATTTATCGACATGCTTGTCTAGCTGTGGATATCTGACCTGGTGAAAACTGGGATGCTCATTGGTTCCAAGATGAACACAGTTTATGGTGTGTAGATCTACATTTAGCTGGGTAATGTTGGGTTTTTGTTTGTGTTGGGGGTAATAAGCAAAGTTCACACGATTCAAGTATGTATACTATCAATAGTAACTTGTGTATTATTTATTTTTATATAAAGAAACAATGTTTCCTCAAGAAGAACATTATTTTGTTATTCCCTAACTTGAACTTGTTTGAAACATTTGATATTCTGTAACAATGTCTCTTGAAACTTGTATCAAGAACTGGCATTCAGTTAATTAAGCAAAGAGCAAGTCGATTCGTATTTAAATCTAGAGAAATGAACACAAAAAGACTAGTTAGTCACTCGTTACCTCTGATCATAAGGTAAAGTAAAAGAGAATTGCCTGTTTTAATACACAAGTTTGTCTGAAGATATTATTGTCATACCGATTACCAATGCCTAATACTATTCAACATGTGTGTAAATGATCATATATGTGTAAATAAATTTGTTACACAAATTTTATCTTGTTATATCAAGTGTCATATGACACAGTGAAACCCTGATAATCTAGAAACAATAACATCAGGACATAATATACCTTGCAATATACATGATTAATTTCTTTCAAATGCACACAAATACAGTAGTGATTAATGTCTATACTGTATGAAACATGTCAGTTCAAATTGCACAACCAACAAACGTACCTGGTAAAACAGTTCGGTATTATCCAAAGTTTTGCAAACAACTAAATTTAAAACTTGAAAAATTGACTATTGCATTACAGCAGTGCACATCCAAGTACTGCACCCATCCTTGGCAAACACCCCAGAAGATGTATGTATCAGCAGTATAGCCTCTCATACTAGAGTACAGTTGTACTTGTCGAACATTAGTATGTGGTCGCCTACTGACGTCTTTCTGTAGAAAGCATGTAAGTTTGCTCCTTTCCTCCTAATGCTAATTTGCTGAGCTACTTCCAATATTTGTTTAAGTGGAACTAACTTAAGTTTAGGTGGAGTTATTGTAAATGGCTGAAGTTATTGAGTGGAATAAGTGTGTGTGCACAACCAGTAGTGTTTGGATATTAAACACCAGCAGAGATCGAACCTGCCACACACAACACTGAAACACTATTGTCATAAACAACACAGTTCAACAGTTTTTAAACAAACAAATGACATAGTATGTATGCATTTACAATGCAATACTTTAACAGCATTCGGTCACAAATGTATTGTTTACATTGTTAAGAAAAGTCATATGGTACATACACATGTGAAATTTTATAAATGAGTGTTAATGTTTCACAAAAGAGATAATATCGTATGTTTGTATCAATTGACAGAAATATAATACAATATATACTTGTTACAAAACTATCTGAACAAACCTATAAACTCACTTTTTCAGTGTTAGGCTCCCAACTGTTTACATTCTCGTTTGTTATATTAAGCCGCCGGCCCGCTCCTGTAACAGAAAACCAATTTTGCATTACATATTGGAATAATTAAATTTTACAGTTCAAATAATAACTAATTCAAACATATTCCATACAAAGAACTTGTGAAAGTAAATTACATTTGGATGCTCTTCCAAAAATCACGTATAGATACATGTACATTATGTAAGGGGCCGTCTAACAAAGCACAGAGGGAGTTCTGTGGGCAAGCGTGACGAAGCGCTACATGAGTGTTGGGGTCTCTGCATCAGTCTTACGTAACGAATCGTAATATTTCAAAAGTTTATTCCAACAGCATTTCAATGGAAAACCAGCTACACACATTAAAAATTTAAAACCCCAGATAAATTTAAAGAGCATTCCAACAGAAAACTACTTCTACTATTATATCAACATTTAGAATCACACAAAAAATGACGCAAACTCATATGTGCAATCCAGTACATGGATTATGTTGAATTGAAATAGCTTGACGAGATTGATGTGGACGTTCACAGCAATCCCCTATTTCAGAAACTGTATTGGTGTTTTGACCCCAATAATCCCCTTGGGCAACACAATGAATCATTGGGAGGAAATTTAGTGTGGGGATAGACACGTCACCAATAGTGTGTTTGCTATGTGACGAGTATATATGCAGAACACTATCAATTGCTTTTGTTGTTGAATACGTGTTTTTAAGTTCCACACCAAGCACATTACACTCACTAGTAGATGCACTTGTAGATTGTTAAGTCCACAAAACGACGCTTGTGTCATCACCCCATTCTGGGTAACCCTGCCAAAAAAGAGTTAGCATCTACATCCACACATATCATATAGTTACAGTTGAAACTCGATTTACGGTCACCTCATTAATATACCCACATTACAAATAAGGTCACCCTAGGACAGTCCCACATTAGTTCCATATATAGTGTAAAGTATAGGAAATGAGTCCCACTAATATGGTCACCTCGGTATTCAGGTTTCTTTGATGCAGTCCCAATTGTGACCTTAATAGTGAAGTTCCATATATAATACTATATATATACAGCATATGGAGGAACGTCTATGCATATTTCACTGCATACAGGAGACTGTTGTTTTAAGGAGACTGGCTCGATCCGGTCTCCTTAAAGTTTTGATATGTTATTGCGCAACTAAAGCATTTTATGTTACGATTATCCTTGTTAGAAGTGCTTAATGTTGAGGAAAATATGTCAGAAAAAAATTAATAAAGCCAAATCGATGATGGAGATAATCTGACGTACTTTCGATCACATGGATGAAAAGTCTTTTTCTACAACTTGTAAGTATCTCGTTCGTCCACACTTTGAATACGATAATCAGGTATGGAGTCCTTTCTTAATGACACATATTACAGCTCTTGAAAAAGTTCAGCACAGTGCAACCAAATCAATTCCTCGTTTCAAAGACCTTGAATACAAAGAACGTTTACAGTGACTGAAATTACCAACGCTATCATACCGTCGCCTCAGAGGAGATACATACATACGTACATACATACATCTTCTGTCTTCAGGCAAATTTGCCTATATACCGCTCTTTAGCCAATGTTGCTTTATAATCAAATTTGACAGGCTGGTGCATCCATAATATATCGAGTCGGTTTTTCAGTGCATTGACTGTTGGAGCTGTGACAATAGTTTCGGGTAAGGTGTTCCATACATCAATTACTCTCTCGCTAAACAAGTGTCTCCTTATTTCTCGTTTACTCCTGTTTTTATACAACTTTAAAGAATGCCCCCGTGTTCCTTCGTACAGGTCCAGGTTAAACATAGTGCGCGTGCAAGTAAATATGCCATTCAAGTATTTGTAAACATTAATAACGTCCCCTCGTATTCTACGATATGTTAACGTTGGTAAGCTTAGGACCTATAGTCTCGTTTCATAATCATAATGTTTTAATTCTGGCACCACTCGTGTCGCTCTTCTTTCGACAGCCTCCACAGCATCAATATCATACTGATACTTTGGAGACCAGACTGCTACGCCATACTCCAAAGATGGTCGGACAAGTCCCTTATAAAGAGGGAGAAAGGTTGTCTTATCTAGACATTGATACGTACGACGAATTACACCCAGCAACTTGTTTGTATTTGATACAGCCTTTTGGATGCGTTGTGTGAATCTCAGCTGATCGTCAACCTGGATGCCTAGGTCTTTCTCGACATGGCTACACTCCAGAGGATTTGTACCTGCTGCTGTAGTCAAGGTGTGGTTAAATTCTGGGTGCCCATGTCCAATTATAATTAAAGTTAACTGTCACTTCTCAGCCCATTCCTGTAATTTGTCTAAGTCTTTCTGCAGATCTAAGCAACGTTGTCTTGTTGAAATTTGATGGTATATTTTGTATCATCCGCAAAAATCTTCATGCCACATTCTACTACATTTGTTATACCATTTATATACAATATAAAAATAATTTATGCAAGACAAAAGAGAGAATCAGGAAGTGGGAGACACTGGAGCCGTTACTGCCTATGGTACAGAGCTAACTGCACCAATGATCGGCTCGGGACATCTCATCGGTTGCTCCTCATAACGCTACTCTGGAAAGTAGTGTCACAATCCTGATCTCTCACAGCTGACCCACCCCGTGTGGCTGTACTCTGCAAGGGAGGGATATATCGGCCCCTAAGCCATACGCCGTTCCCATAGACGTTGTGGTCATCCATGCCACGTGATATAACCCTATATATTGAGCACGTCAAGCTGCAATTAACATAGAAAATTTACCTGCCTTTATACCCTGCCAAACACAGGCAGCCGGAATTGTGGTGTGTGAACTTCAACATTAATTAATCTTGCATACCTACAACTATTGAAGTTATTTATTGGTTAGAATGGTATTAAAACTTTGGTCATATGTTATATTACATGATATGATGTAGTAAACATATGTGTACGCGGCGTACATAATATTACTAATCTATTATATGTATTCTGATATATGCAAGTTCATGGATAGTTATGGTTGACGCCAGTAGGGGCGAATCCAAGATGGCGCACACAGTGGGGAAACTTCCAAAAGTCAAATCGTATTTATTGTCTATGTAATATACCAACAACGGTTAAAGTATAATACACAGTGCGGCATAAATGGAGAATTATAAACGGGGAGAGATGATGGGAGAACTTATGTTTACTCTGCCATGGTGCGTTGCATTAATAAATGTTTCAACTAGTGCATTTATTCTGGTTCTAGTTGTTTCCAGGTAAGGTTCTATTAACTGACTAGTCTGTATATATAGTGGTTACAATGTTATGATCTTATGAGGTCTCATTCATCTAGTCAGCGTTTTTCAGAACATTATCGCCAAGCCGACCTTTCTATGCTGGCACCGAGGGTGGTCACTGCCAGGATGCTTGTCGTCTTCAGTGGTGCTTTTATGTCCCAAATTGAGACGGGACCGACATTAACGTGATTAACGAGTCACGAGGGATACACAATCCCCAATGTTGAGAGCCAGGTTTTTATACCAAATATACCATACCTGCCCGGTCCGGGTATTGAACTCGAGACGCCGGCATCTATTTTGTGTACTTTAAGTGACGATACATTTGTTTCTAGTACTTTGATCATTGCCAATTAAAGTAACTATAATCGGCCAAGCACAAGCGTGTGCGTATTTGCATTGTGATTGACAATATGTTCTATGAATACATTACGCGAGTGCGTATGTACATGTCTGTCTATACGTGTCTACATTATGATGCCATACAAAAGTAACGTTTAAAGACAATAACCATGTTCTTTTCTTGCGCGTGCGTGCCTGCCGCCGTGAATAGACTAGTCAACAATAACGAATTTTCTTGTTGTACCCATCCAAATGCTATATATAGAACAGACTACAACTACTTGCTGTTCTAAACATCCAAAGTCCCTACCTTCCTTCAGTTGGCGCTGTTGCAGCCATCTTGCAATGCATACCCCTTCACGCTGTCTTTTGCGACATTTGTGTCTGTTGCACTGTTGAAATCACCTGTTACACGAAGCACCATATCGAGCGTCAAGCGAATATTGTTTAACATTCAAATAATGTGGCTGCACCCACACAAGTGAACCATCAACCAGTTAAGTCGGTGTTGTACTGAAACCCGTCGTGTCACCTATATTTCAACCACTGTGCGTATTCCTATTTGTCGTTTTACGCTTCTCAGTCAAACGTTTACAACAACTGTCAGGTGAACCTCGACAGAAGTAGTCATGTTAAATTCAAACTAAAGTCCACTTAAATCCTCTTGGCACGTGATTACGAAGGAACCATTGTTGGGCTTGCACGTAATGCCAAGAATGTTCACCGGTAGTTGAATCAATGCATTGTCTCTGAGGTAATGCACCATGACATTGTTTGTGGACGAAGCACAGTTGGCATGTATGTAGGAATAGCCTCTTTATTCGTGCTAAATGTGCAACGATCCATGACCGTACCCAATTACGAGTGATTGCGAGAAAGAGAGAGAGAGAGTGTGTGTGTGAGAGAGATAGGGGGAGGATTGCGAGAGGGACGGAGAGGTAGAGGAGGGAAAAAGGGACGGAGAATGGGACAGACAGATAGGGGAAACAGGGAGCGCGACGGGGAAGATAAGGATGGAGGAGTAGAGTGGGGACAGAGATGATAAAACATAAACAACACACAATGCATAACACATTTAGTGACCTTACTGTATTAAGTGTTTTCGATAATTTTTATAATCAGTAGTGCAAAACAAATAATGTTAAAT